>CM045451.1:32883719-33141219 GCA_024666655.1 Dascyllus trimaculatus
GTGGTGAACTTTGCATTCTGTGGGCTTTAATCTGCCTCCACTGCATTATAGCCTCCACTCTTTTGAGGAAGACTTTCCACCAGGTTTTGGAACCTCACTGCAAAGATTTGCTCCCATTCAACCACCAGAACCTTACTGAGGTCTCCGTTGGGTCTGGCTGGCAGTCAGCATTAGAAGTCATCCTGAAGGTGTATCGTTTACCTGTGTGGGCCAGTTATGTTCTTAGCCAAACCAAAGTTGGAAAACCATTTCCATCCAGATGTTTTTCTGCATTTTCAATTTGCGCCTTGTTGAACCCTTAAACAAATGTAAAAACACCTTGAAATATCACACAAAGGGTTTTAGGTTTGGCTGAAGTGTAAAAGTTGGAACACTGTTAAAAGCAAACTGTGCCAGAGTACACTGGAAACACTTTCAATGATGAAGAGATGAATAAAGCATGTGACTTTAACGCCCACCTAAGCTTCCACTCCAGAGACCAAAATGTGTGGCAGATGAAGACACCAGACCTGTGTGGAGCAAAGAGGAGACAATAACCTTCCTCAGACAAATGACAGAAATGCCATATGGTCACCATTTCAACTTTGAATGTCTCTATTGTCTGAGGCATGTCTCAATCTTGGCATCTTGTTGCACAACATCTTCTACAAAGGTTTAATGACACCTGAGAGCTGCTCATTGTTTATCTGGACAAACCATTGCATCACATTCAATTATTTTTCTAATTTTAAATTTTCGTGTAACATGTGGTTGTAAAACCCAGCAACGGTTACACCTGTAGTCGTTCCAATCAAAGACATATAAATGAATGTGGCTTTTTCATCTTGGTCCATTTGGGGAAGCCGCTGGCTTATTTTAAACACATCAAGAGGAGAATCAGAAGCTGTATCAGCAGCAGTGACACCGGACATACCGGTACACAGAGACCCATACCTACTAACACCACACTGTAAAATATTCCATTACAAATATTTTTTAAAACAAGTGTACTTAACTGAAAGTATGTTTGTATATTCAGGGAAAATGTCATTCTTGTGAGTTTTATACTATTAGAAATGCTTACACTGGGTTATTATTACACAGGCTGTAAAGTAGGTCTTTGATGTTAGCATTTTAGTTGGTTTTCTTCATTTATGTTAAAGATTGTGAGAAATGCCCAAAGTAACATCTTCAGATGTCTTCCTTTACCAATCAAATATTTTTAACTGTGAATATTAAAATAATAACAAAGAAAATGCAGCAAATCTTTACATTTAAGAAGTCAGAGCACTTTTGCACAAAAAACGACCTCCAAACTATCCATCCATTATCTATACACCCCTTAATCCTCTGTAGGGTCGCGGGGGGACTGGAGTCTATCCCAGTCAACTCAGGGCAAAGGCAGGGGACACCCTGGACAGGTCACCAGCCTATCACAGGGCTACATATAGAGACAACCAATCACACTCTCATTCACACCTACGGACAATTTAGAATCATCAGTTAACCTCAGCATGTTTTTTGGACTGTGGGAGGAAGCCGGAGTACCCAATGAGAACCCACGCTGCACAGGGAGAACATGCAAACGTCACACAGAAAGATCCCATGCGTCCTAACCGGGACGCGAACCGCGGATCTTCTAGCTGTGAGGCGACGCTGCTAACCACCGAGCCACTGTGCAGGCCACCTCCAAACTAGTTGATTCATTTTTGTTAATCAACTAATCAGCTTATTAGTTTAGTTCTACTTGTATATACTTTGGTCAATATGATCTTAAACAGTGCATCATGTTTTATACATTCTTCACATCTTTAGTACATAAAATTAGTCAAGTCTGTGCATTGGGGTACTGCCATGTTAAAGGGTGTACTACGGCCTTTCAACATTACACTTCCAATAAGTTGGGGGACCCTCAATTGACAGAATGATCAAATAAGGATCATCATTGAAGCAGTAGTGGCTGACATACTTTTGGGACCTACACATCCCAAAATGCAATTCAAAATTGCATTTGGAACTGCTCCCCCTCCATGTCCTTGACACTCAAATCATCCAAATCCCATACCTACAATTTAAAATGAAGGTTTCTGATGGGGGGTTTTTGTGGTCTCAGGCCCAAATATAGATAACCCCAGTGACATCTCCAGGGTTGAGAACCCCACTCCAGAGCCATTGACAGCCTTAAATAAGCTGTTAACAGTGAATTTAACCTAAGAACTACGGATTGCTCCTTTAAAACATTAACAGCCTGCCTACAGCTGTTGCTGAAAAGAAGCACATTTGTAGCATAGTTACAGTTATAATATATCTAGAACTAAAAAGCCCAGTCCAAACCATGAAATACAAGCACATGATGTAAGAACTGATGTGTCTACATACTTCTATCCATATGATGTAAATGATAGTCTCTTTTATAATGGACAATACTACAGAGTTTACTGTTAGCGTTTTCATTGTCAAATTGCTGACTGTGAACCTTCTAGTCCCTGCAAGAGCATAGCATATCTCTAAGAAAGGAGCTGTAGGGGACTCCTTTATTTTCCCTGTGTCCTCCTCCGTGTTCCCTTGTGGTTTCTGATGATGAAGACGAGGCGTAATTGATTCAAAGCTTAAAGCCGTGCCCAGGAGACGGCTTTGGTTTCCGAATGGAGCGACAGAGACGAGACACGAGGAGAACTGAAGCAGACACCTGGGAAGTGGAGCCGCTTCTCCACTCCACGTTTGGGCCGATGCATAAAACAGACCTTATTCCTAGATGAGCCACAAGATGGCGCTATGAAGTAGCCTCCAGCTCAGCACCACACAGCTCGGATGGAGAAGTTACTCTGGATGTCATGGTTTTTCTTTTTTTTTAGAGAGGGGAGGGATGGAGCTGCCTTCCACTGAGGCCTTTACCAGGCAGCTTCTTTTTCTAGTATTGCTCTGATCATGCCTTCATGGTCTCATCTCAACTAAACTTTCAAGCATCTTTTAGTCTGTGGGGCTAATAAATGCAAGAAAGCCTCCTTTTCAACTTTATCTTCAAATATACTGTACATCTGAGCACACACACACATTCACACACAGGCTTCAGATGAAGCTGGAGTGGTGTTGACATCAGTAGTGTGTGCAGACACACGGTGGTGGTGTTTCCTTTGCTGCCTGCATTTAAAACAATAAGAATATTTATTTTTAGTTCTTTCAGGGGCCAGAGCCTGAACATGTCATGCTTTGATTCAAACAGTCACCGAACAACAGCAGTGGCAACACGAACAATGCAGTGAACTCCTGAATAAGCATGTGTAAGCAGGAAAGCCCCACGCAAAGTTCCTAAAATAGACACACGCGCACGTGCCGAGCGTGATAAACCTATCAACCTAAAGTTAGTATTCCTCAAATACACGATGAGACAGACGTTTCCCCAGAGAGGCACAGAGAGGCTGTGTATGCACTGTGTGTGTGTGTGTGTGTGTGTGTGTGTGCAGACTGCAGGCAAGGGGGATGGTAGGGGAGCTGGTAGACTAGAGTGCATTTGGTATTCAGCCGTGCCTAGTATTTATCTGTCTGCTGGCTGTCTAGTCTGGTCTGGCCTGTTAGTGGTGTCACCCTGCGTGCTCCCCGGGGGACTAAATTGACGCTCCAGACAGACTGTGTGTGTGTGTGTGTGCGTGTGCGTGTGTGTGTGTGTGTGTTTGGTGGTGGATAGAGGTGGGTTGCAAGAGTGAGAATCAATGTGTGTCTGAGTCTGTCTGTGGATGAGAGCCTGTCTGGGGCGTTTGCGTGCATGAGAGTGACCTCACATCAAGACAGGGGAAAATTTAAAAAGAAAAAAACACTCCTCAGTGTCTCGATTGATGTTGCTGCTTTAGCTGACACACAGCAGCGCCTCAATTTGTTGCTTCAATAAAATTATGACAGCTGCCAGGCGTTTGTAAATTGCGTCAGGGTCATGCGTCTGTTTTTATTTTTTTCCTCCCATTCCGAAAGTGTCAGTCCGCTCGTGGAGGAGTGCGGAATTCACAAGGAAGCCGCTGTCAAGGAAAATATTTTTGCATGATTGGATATAGAACTTGGCTAGTGATGCGGCACTTAATGCTGAACATCTGTTGGAGGTCTTTGCTTTTCCCATTTACTTATTTTCCTTCACAGAGGTCCATTTCACTTTATTGCCTTTGGTTACTGGTGTCTTCAGAATGAAAATGGTCAAACTGCGCTCCCTCCGTGCAGGCATTACCATTTACCATTTATTCAGTCAAACCATGCGGTATATGTGATGAAATTTTCTCCCCTGGTCCTTGCTGCACAAGTGGTTTGCAAGAGAGGAGTTGTCTGATCAGAAGAGTCGTCCCTGTAATATCTTTGTCCTGTGCACAGATGTATTAAAAATCAATGCATGCTTTGTTGAAGGGACACCTGCAAGTTCTTTACTGTCATCCATACACAGTAAAATGGGACACAAGTTAAGTAAGCAGTCTTATAGAAACCCAGGCTTCAGATAATCTTCTGACCTGACTGATCACCAGTCCCTACAGTTGGTCCCAGGCTGTGTGTCCAGCTTTTATATCTACAATGCATCTGCTTAGACTGCTAGTCTAGTCTGGCTCACCGGATGTAGATTACAGGTATAAGCCTGGTATTTGTTTTTGCATGGCTTTGTCTGCCCCTTCCACTAGCTTTGTGGTTTTTTAAGGACTTGGATCACACAATAAGGAAACCAATCTACATTTTTTGTGTGTGAATCAGCCATTTGAATGAAAGTTTTCTCTTTCCTGCATGAAAATGTTCCACCAAAACAATCCTCCGCATCGCTGTCTTGGGGTGATGCCTTGGACTTAGCTCTACCCGATACGAGTGGTTTAAAAAAAAAAAAACTAACATCCAGAGCTCTTTTTCTTCTATAACAGACCAATAATGAGGTGCAGCCCGAACATTTTGTGTTTCAGAATGGTCTGACTATGTGAGACTACCACTAGTCTTGCAGTTAGTTACCAGTTATATCAAAGAATTTTCTGACCTTGTGCAGCTTTGAAGTAAGCTTGAATATTCTCCTCACCCAGGCAAAGAAGAAGTACATATAATAAAAAATGTTAAAATTCATCTCTCTGTTAGTGTAAGACTAGTGTTATACTTCTCACAAATTTTATCATCTGCTCTAGTCCATGAGAGACAGTGGGGACCCTTTTGTGGACGACCTGCATGGAGCCCAAGAGTTAAGGCAATTCCTCTACACGGCAGTAGAGTTCATGTATAGAACACTTAGATGCCGGCACACTGTTATGCATGTGTGTGTATGCATGGAAAGGAGTCTTCAGAATGAACTGCAAGTGGACTAGAAAGTAGTATAATAACAACAATTCATAATGAATCTATGGTGTCCGTGATGTGTGCAACTGCAAGGGAGTATAATGAAGGCTTAGGAGTGCTGCCAAGTCACCAGGCTCTGCAGGTGGGCATCCTGTTAATGACAGCTGCTTGATTGATTTGGGCCCACAACATAGAGAGGCTTATTGGCGTGTTTCAGGGACCCTCCCCTTTACTGCAGTGAATGCTAACCAACTACCTGAATTATTCTGTCTTCATGCTGTGCACAAATGTAGTGAAACTCAAACTACACTTGCTTTGCTGGAGGGCCACCTGGAAGCTCTGCGGTGGCCTTACATGGTCTCCAGACCACAGTTTTGGGAATCTACTGGTGGCATTCAGAGCCTCTCTCAGATTTTAACAGCCTAGTTTATTTACGGACAGCAGACAGTCCTGCTTTACTGTGTGTGTGTGTGTGTGTGTGTGTGTGTGTGTGTGTGTGTGTGTGTCTGTGTGTGTGTGCGAGTGCGAGTGCGTGCATGCATGCGTGTGTGTGCGTGTGTGTGTGTGTTTTAGGTGGAAGCATTGCTGCACTGTTAGTTAGATTCAGAGGGGATGTGTTGGAGTGGAGGGGTGGCGGTGGGGGTCTTGCCTCTCTGTTGCACATGTGCCCCTGAACCACAAGACTGGCGCAGGGGGTCACCTCAAGGTTAGCCCCTTCAAAGAGCCGTCTCCATTGGCTGCGGCCCGCCGTAACAAGGGAGTGAAACTCGAAGCGCTCTCCCCACCCTCCCCAAATAACACACCAGACCGACCAGTCCTGCTCCCCCCTCTCTCCCCCTCCTCTCCCCTGCTCTGCTCTCCCACAGCCATTGTCAACCACGACCCGGCCGTCTGCTAGCTTTCTGAGTCAGGTCACACACACCCCCTCCCCTCTCCCTCCCTCCCTCCAAACCACCAATGTGCAACCATCCCCCTGCAGACACACACACACTAACACATAACCCCTGTCCCATCCTCTCTCCGCTGCTGCCTTCAAGGGCTCCTAGGAGAGCCCTGTTTCCTTGCTGTGTGTATGAATGTCATTGCATATTCAGGTACTTTTGCACCGAACATACTTATTTTTGGTGAACTGTTAGTTTAGAATTAAGGCTACCATAATTAATTCTGCAGGGTAACTTTACAAAATAATATGTCAGGCGTTTAGTGGATGAGATGTTACTATTATATTATTAATACTAAACTATGAAGTTTATCAAATTAATTTTATTTTTTTCACCCCAGACTTGGATAGAAACCACAAGCAGCAGTATCAGCTCTATAAATTGTAATATGTAAGAATAGTCTACCAGCATGATAGGCAATTAATAGATTCCATGGCTAATATATGCAAGGGACTTCATGAATATTAACTACTGATACCAGACAGCACCAAGCCAAGCTTGGCTGAAATAAGGGCCCCTGCATAAACAAAATAGCCTTATGTTCATTTAGAGACACTAACTTTCTGTGAGCTTAAAGACATTGCTTGGCTTTGTCTCTTATGCCAGTAGCAAGAACAAAAGTAGGGTAAAATTAACAGATGTAAAGACAAAATAGTAAATGCCAAGTCGGTTTATTTATTTATTTTTTAACATAACATCATAAATGTTTGTGTATTTGGTCTATATCTGTTTTTGTGTAGACTACAGAAGCTGAAACTGTGACAATGAATTTCAATTTGCATCAAACAATAAAATGTGGGAGAATCAGATAGTTTGTTGCCCCTAAAGCTTAAACACGTTCCTGCTCGTGTGTCACAGTAAAAAGTCTGACTTTCCTGGTTTGTATTTCACAGTGAGGTGTTGGACGATGTGGCATTTTGTGTTGCTTTTGGCTGTTGGAAGTCAGAGTGGTGATATTTCTGTCTGCTCCTGAAGGCAGCACCTCTTTTTGCCTTCTCCCCGTCCCTCCTCCGCAGCGCTCTGATTGGCCGGAGCGGCAGTCTGTCAGTTAGTGGGCGGGGCTTGAGGCCGCTGTGTCTGCTCCGCTCTACCAGGGGAAGGACAGCTGCTCTCAGCGGCGAAGGAAGGAACGGAAAAAACTATACAATGCGTTAGCCACGGGCAATGGCTCGTCCCCAAATCGCCTGCTAATTCACTCTCCGAGCCGTTCCGAGAGAAATATGGCGTGAGAGAAGCCGTGGGAAAATAAGTGCGAAACTGTCAGGAGTTACTCGTAGCGGCGGACTCTGCTGCCGCTGCCTGGAAGTTTTTTGTTGTTTTCCCGTCGGGGGGCCCCGACGGTGGCGGCGGCGGCTCTCTCCCCGGAGCGGTGTCCCGGTCTGCCCAGCCCCATGCAAAACCTAACGGCCCCTGGCGGCCCCGGCAACTCCAATGTCACCTGCTCCTGCAACTGCACCGCTTCCCAGCCACAGGGAATGGAGATATGTGAGTAACATTAGCTGCTCCTCTTAACGTCTGCTGAACTTAAAAACCTACCGGGAGACTTTAGAGCCTAATCCGTTTGATGTGCTCCAGTGTAGCAACAGAAGGACAACAAATCAGACTTAGTATTCATCCAGCACGGTAAACCAATTCTTCTGTTAGCTCGCAGTGGGCCGGTTCCTCCCGCAAAAATCCTTACAGTGAACCTATAATTCTTCTATAAGGACTTACAGGATGTCTGCGCTGCCTACCACAAACTTTATGGTGACCTTAGAGCACTTAATGGTATTTATAACCACTTTTATTGTCTTTATCTGACTTAAAGTGTTTCTGTAGCTCACAATACGGAGTTTATAATGGTTATATCACGCTTTAACTTATGTTGAAGCTCTTATGGTTGCCATTGATATTACATGGACGTATTGTAGCACTCAACAGTTAGCTTACAGTCAGATATTGCTATAGCGTTGTACATGCTTACAGTTTAGCTTTTGAAGTGTGATAAAAAAAAAAATTACTGTAGCTTTTAAAATCCCTTTCAGTGTGACTTTTCGAGAACTATTTCTTCTTATTTGATGTTGGTCTTTTATTGATACTTTATTATATGTACATAGATAGATAGATAGATAGATAGATAGATAGATAGATAGATAGATAGATAGATTGAGCCCTACAGGCCTGTCTGGCTGTGCATATGCTCTGAGAGATCACCACAGAGGGTTAAATAGTTTGCCTGTCAGCACAGACAGGAAACGCTGGAATGGTATGTTATGTCTGTCTGCCTTCTGAGCAGCCCAGAGAGAAACTATCATTATCAGCTCTGCCCTAATGCTGCTGCCTGCTAGATCCACTGCAGATGTTCCTCTTTATGACTGAGGCAGAGTGTTCAGAAGAGCAGACAGACAAGCACATGCGGGCGGGCAGACAGGTAGAAACGCAGTGGACAGCCAGACAGAGAGTGTATGTATGCAGTGTGACAGATCTGCAGACAGACAGACGAAGACAAATAAACAGGAGACGGGCACATAGCAGACATGCAGACAGGCGGGTAGATTCATAACCAGACAAGTACCGACAGAGATATAAACAGAGATGCGGACAGACACATCCAAAGCCAGACAGGCTGAAATATTGACAGACAGACATGCAGACACACAGACAAGCTACAGTATGGACAGACAGAGTTACAGTGATGTATAATTTCCATTGGGGACGCAGCCAGGCCCGGGCAACATGAGGTGAATGCAGGATATTAGATTTAGATTTGGCAGCATAGTGTGGTTGCGCTGACGCCACATTGTAACCAAGAAGTAAGTGTGCATGCATGTGTGTGTGTGTGTGTGTGCACATGCACTCGTCTGGCAGACGGACTGGTGTGCCACCATTCGTTTTCTGTGGCATCATCGCATTGCTTGCCAGGAAAAACGCACATAGTCAGGCATGAACTGGTGCATGCAGAGATACGCTGATACAGAAGAGAGCCTAATTAGATAATCCAGGAGGACCGTCTCAGACTTCTAACCTGAGCAGTGCTGCAAAAAAAGTCAAACGGTTGTGCTTATTTACAGTAGTAGAGTATTAAACTACAAAACAAACTGTGTAGTGTATTTATGGTTCCGCATGTGTCTGTGTTTGGTACTTTGAATAAATGCTGGCCTGGTATTTTCAGTGCATTTCTAGTCATCTGAACGTCTCACTAGTTGGGGGGAGCTCCATTCACAAGTGGTTTGAAATAGCTGTGCCCTACTGTAGTGGCCGTCTGGTTTGAAAAGAGCTCTTGTTTGTCGGCTGTGTTGTCATGCAGACTCGGCAAGGCTGAATAATGCAGCTCATGCTTTGATGATTTCTCTGGCTGAAGAAAAGAGCTACAGTCTGCCTCTTTTCTTTTTTCTTCTTCTCCTTTTTTTTTAAGCGGAGCGGGCCGTCTCACTGGTGTGTTTCCTCTTTTATTCAGACGAGGAGGAAAATTGAAAGGGACTACGAACATAGAGGGATCACAGCGCAGACAGTGTGTCATGGCCAGGAACTGAACCTCAGCCTACACACTGGGATTCACATGTAGGATTTGAAAGGCAAAGACCTTTTAACAAGTGTTAGTCTCTCGCTGTTGCTGGGCTTGGATTCATTGTATAGAGCAGTTATCTCGTATTGTAGGTGTGGTATTATCCTGAGGTCAAATACCGCCTGTTGTACGTGTTCATACTTAAGCTTAACCTACAGTTAGCAGCTTGACAGATGAGGCTGAGAATTACTTCTGTCTGGCTGACCACAGAGATAAAGGCTATTAACTAGATAGTTGGTCACATTCTTTTGAGAAGTTAAAGTCCCTGCAGGGTGACACTCCAGGCGTGTGTTCTGCAAACATTTTCCACTCTCAAGTCATTTAATCTAGCATTGGCTCTTACTGCTATCAGCCCTGTCTTGCTAGTGGGGAAATACTATATGCCAACTGCGTGAGGTCATTTCACTCGCACCTAATGCAAATACTTTTTCTTTTCAATCAAGGGACATCACCTTGATAGCAGTGTAGTGGTTTGTTTTGTAATGTTGAATCTTGGAGATCCTTTTAAAAAGTGAAAGTGAACTGACAATCGACTGGAAAAGTAGATTGTTTTGGGTGGAGCCTGAAAAAGGGTGCTGTCTAGTGGTATATTTCAGTTGGGTTCCTGTCAGACACGAGATTTTTTTTCTTGTACAACAAACCACTTCTTAATTTTTGACTTTCTTGCTTATGAATCCAGGTCTAGAACACATAATTGTGTCCGGTGAGATGGTCACTGTGTTAGATTAGGAGATTATAGAGTTGGTTGAGGGACATGACTGACTCCAAGTTGATCCCTGATCCATCATAGCTTGCTTGTCTTTCACCACCTGAGTGATATCATTGGATTGGTGTTGCCATGGACTAACTTCTGGAAGCAACAATGGCGTTCAAACCAGTGTGTGCGTGTGATACTGGCTGTCTTCGTTTGGAAATTGAAAGGACTGTAGACCCGTATATGAGTTTGTTCTTTAGGGCTGTTTGCATAGCCTGTTTTTTACTTTGCTACACTGTGCGTCACAGAACGCTTTAGGTTCCTGTTGGACCACGTCACCATGGGTGACATCAAACATGATATACTACATGGGACAAAACCATCACTTGTCATACCTGACACATATTTTCAGTCCAGACACCCAACATCTTCTGTGTCTGTCTACTTTCTTGGAGATATTGTGTCGTCTGAACCCAACATGTGATTATTCTAGAGAAAATAGACAGTTGTTAGTGTTGGGTATTGAACCTCACTACATTTTTGTGAGGTAAGACCAAGCGAGTCCGTTGCACCAAGGACCAAAACCTGCCAAAGTCTGCTTGGATTTGTAGTCCTGTTCACTTATTACTTCAGATCAACCAGATACTTCCTGAAGTCAACAATATCTTTGACAGTTTTAGATTACTGTGACTGAGGATAGTTTTACGTAGGTGTTTGTGTTCAAACAAATTCTAGAAACTCATTTTTTGCAGTGAGGCAATCAAAAGTATTATTTTTCTATTGATAATAAAACTCTGGTATCACATCAGCAGTACTGTGAAAACATTTTAAATCATACCTTGGCCTTACTGAACAAAAACTGTTGGTAAATGTGTCTCTCTCCAGAGAAAACACTAGAAAACCTCATGTAGAATATTCCTAGAATGTCTTTATTATCCTCCTGGTCCTTTAGATGCACACATAGAAGTATACACTTGCCTCTTGGGAAAGTCCTGGGTCCATAAGTCGGAGACTTGAGTGACTGTCTGCGTTTCTGTGTATGTAACAGTTAGCCTGCAGCAGGGGCCAGCCAGCCAGACGGATGTAAACGGCCTGATCTGTAATCCTGTGTATGAGTGGTGTTAGTGTGTAGGTGGCAGCAGGGTCATCTGTCAACTACCTCAGGCCAAACACGCACACGGCTACTTGTTGACTCTCCCTCAAAGGCATACACAAAGATGTACACATAGGCACACACATTTACACTCAGATATATGCACACACACACAGACAGGCACTCTCAGGCTCAGCCAATATTTACCCTGCAGTCTCCAGCCAGACAGCCAATCCAATCTCTCACTAAGCTCTTTGTTGTTTGTTTGGGGTTTGGTTTTTTGCCTCTTTTTTGTTTGGTTTGTTTGTGGAGGTGTTGTTGATTTGGAATTAGTTTGGTTTTTATTTAGTTTTTATTATTAATGAATTCTAATAATGAGCCTTGTAAAAAAAAAAAACTTCAAACTCTGAGTCTGAATAGAAATTCGGGGACCTTGGGGAGGGGAGTGGCAAAGACAACCAAACAACAGCATTTACAAAAAAGAAATCTTTTTTTTTCCTCCCAGACAGATTTCTTTTGCGATCACTGCTCCTGTAATTAATTTCACAGGGAATTCCTGCACTTGGTTAGTGTCTCTCAATGGAGCCTTATTCAGTCTGCCACCTCTCCTGAGCTGAGGGGTTATAGCAGCGAACAGCGCTGCTCAACTTGCAGGCGTTAAGAAAGAGCTCCTTGTTTTATGTAAGGCGCTGGTGTCGAGGGGTCCCCAGACCCAGTTTTTACACCACAGAGTTGACCTGCAGACACACTTCACCTGGCCCGGGTAACTTTAGCTCACACTGCAGACTGCAAAAGCGTCCACATTGTAAAGACCTTCAATTGCTTTAGCATCAGTCTCGACATATATATGCAATACATTGATTTTCTCTAAGCATTACAGAAGTCTTTTCCCTTCTATTTCAGCTTGAGCTTTAAGGCAGCATTAATCTGTATGACAGCAGCACATGTTCTATACATTCTGTAGAGCTTTAGGCAACTATTCTGATTAATTAAAAAGTGATTTAGGGCTTTTTTTTTTTTAAAAAAAAATGACAATTCTCTGGCCTACAGCTTCTAACTTGGAATGATTTGCTGCTTTACTTTGATTTATGTGATTAATGTGAGCTTTGTGTTTTTAGTCTGTTAGTCTGAAATTGTGATGTGTATTTTTCACAGTTTTCTTACATTTTGTGAACCAAACAACAACCAAACGGACACCTGTTTCTTTCACTTTTTTACTGTGCAACAACCTAGAAGTGATTTTCTTCACTTTTGGTGCATTTGTTCAGCCTATCTGTTAAGAATTTTCCATTTTTCATTTATTTAATAAGCAAGAAAACTTCCTTTCATTGAAGTTGAACTGTGGTGTTTTTGACCTATTTTAGCACTGTTTTTATGAGATGATCCCGCTTTTGGTTTGTTTGTTAGACTTGTGTGGTTTGCTGAGAAACACATGTACACATGATTTTTGTGTGCTTACAGGAATACTTTACATCTTTCGAGTGAATGTTTTTGCAGTGTTGGCACAGCGGTATGGATAGAAGCTTTGCTGTTGATGCTTGACTCCTCCTGTTTGTTTGGGCTTAGTGTGTCTTTGTCTCCATGTTACAGAGCCTCTCACCAGTGTCCAGGATGTTTAACTATTTATTATGTCATGTTAGCGCAGCAGGGCTACGATTTTTCACGCCTTTTTCGATTACTTTTCTTCTCTTTGACAGTTTTTTTTTCCTCTGGCCTTAAATTAGCTTGACCACCTTTCACATTTTTTTCTCCCCATGTTCTTATCTTGCGGCTGTGTAAGCCAGTGTTTTTGGAATCAAACTGACAACCCTTTCAGCTACAAACACTGCGGAAAATGCAGCCTGGAGCTGCAGCTCAGCTCACTTCAGCTGAGCAGGTCAAGTTGAGGCATCGACTTACAAAGTCCAAAGCGAGTGAAAAGGTCACTCCTCGCATCCTTCCACTTGTCCTGGCAGCACCTTCGCTGCTCAGTGCTACAGCCCCAGCAGCATTCACAACTTCATCACTGGCTGCTGGGACTCCCTTTGTGTCTAGATTCTGCACCCCCAACACACATACCCCAGACCTCCTCCCTTAGTTCCCAAAATGCCCTTGGGACTAGGGCAGATTTGTAGTCCTAGTGTGTCTGAAGACAGGCCATCCGTCAAGTGTGTGTGTGTGTGTGATGGTGGAAGTGGGGGGTGGTTAGTATTCTGCTGTCTCGGTCAGCATCTATTTACACACAGTTCGACTGTCTGAGATGCTAAAGAGCTCCGGTGAATGAATCAGCCCCAGTGTCTGCTGTGCGTCTCATGACTCCAGGTCTGTGGACATGGGCAGGACATATTACAGTCAAACAAGACGCTGCGCTCCAGACACACATTGGCAGACAGTACACAAGGCTTTTTTTTCTTGTTGTCGATTTGTTTTTCCCACCATTGAGACAAATGAAATGGCTGGCATATTTATTACCCTTTGTGAACCCCCGTCTCACTGCATGTCTCGTCTCCCTCCTTACATGAAACAAAGCAACGATTACTGCTTTGAAATTACAAATGCTGTTTCGCATCATATGAAACAAAACAAAAAAAAAAAAATCAAGCTGAAATGCTGTGCCGCCTGCTGTTTGTCAGATTTTGGGTAATCCGTTTGTTTATGTGAGGAGGAACACCCAGACAGTGGAATAATGACATGTCTCTTCAAGTGGTTTGCAGGGTTTTCCTTGGATTTTGAAGAGGCTTACGTGGTAAAGTTTCCAAAGGAGGTGGCACTGGTGTGGGGCCTCTACGATCACTTCAGTAAAGGGACTTTAGTGCTTAAGGCAGCATTTGAAGTCCTACTGCTAAACAGATACACATATTCAACCATTTTCATCACACATACAAAGGGAAGCTTTTGCATGGCTCTCTGACATTCAAATAGGCTCTAACAGACGAGAAGACTCTGCATCGTTTCAGCCTGCAGTAACAGAAGTAGTCGTATACTTAACACTGAGAAATAAATTAGCTGAGAGCTGTGTGGCAGAGTGATTATTTTTCAGTGTGCTATTTAAGTTGTTGCTGAGGCATTTGAATCCATCACTTGGAATAAATGCATTGAAAGGAAATGATGCAGAAAGCAGCAGTTTACCTACTATTCTCTCCATTGTTAGGAATGAACAGATCACAAAGGGCTTCTGTGTACTTAGACTTTGTAAAATAGGATTCGTTTTCTTTGTTAGGTCATAGATGTAGCTGTGACATAGATTTTTTTTTTTAACAGGTGGCTTGGCATACCACTTCACATATGAAAAAGAGACAGAGCTGTGTGAAGTCCAACAAACATCTTCTATTGATCAGCTCCTGTTAGTTGGATCTGATGAATACAAGCTTAAAAACAGGAAAAATAATCTGAGGTTGTGGAGCTGCAAAGAAAAGAGTTTAGCAGACCTCTGCAGGCTACTTCTATCTCTGCTTGAAGCGAGAGTCAGCAGGCTACATTAGCTGCTACACACAGCTATCTGTGGTCAAGTTGAGTGGTAGGTGCCAGGCTTTTGACAAGAAAAAGACATTTGTTGACTTACAAGATGACATCACTCATTCTTCCACGTCGTTTGTTTCCCTTTCTTTAAACTGTCCACTAACAGTCATATAAAAGTGCAGTGTCAAGTCGGTAGAGATGGAGTAGAATGGATTTTAAGCCTCCTCTGACTTGAAATTAGTAAAACTGTGTTTTTGCTGAAGACACTGTAGATGTAAATACACCTCAAACCGTGCCAAAGATTTCATCACCCGACTATGAAATGTATTATGTGTACTTGGAGATGTATTCTACTGATTTTTTTAAAGCATGGCTACAACATAAGTATGCACAGTCATATTTTAAGCTACCATTACTTTAGATTTTAGGTTGTTTTTGCTTGAAAGAAATCTGACATCCCAACAGATTCACAGGATGTATGTACCATGGTCATTTTGGTTTTTGACTTAAGCTTTTATTTAAAAGAAGCAGACCAGTTTAAACTGACATCCCCTAGCTGCTATGTTCCCACACAACTAGTTGATGCTTCCTGCTGCAAGAGGACACTGATTGTGTGTGAATGAGTAAACAGGCTTCTCCGGTGACAATAAGTTGTTCTTTTTGTTGCTTTTAATTGCCTGAATTCAACTGTTGTTATGTGTAGTGATTGACAAGCGATAGCGTGTTGCCTAGCACCACCAGGTCTCCTCACAGTGCAAAATACACTCAGCTTGGCTATAGTCTGTGCTGCAGGAAAGAAAAAAGGTATATAAAGAAAGTGGCACGACTCGGTTTTTAGGATATTCTATTGTTATTCTGAAATATTGTATAATTATTGTGGTGGTTGTTAGTAACAGAGAGGCAGTTATTGTAGAATCCACATGCACCCATGTGGACTATTATCCCTACGCTGGTTGATGCTTTTTATGATCTCATTTTTGAATGAGATATTATTTTTTAAATGAACCTATTAGTATGCACCAGTTCGACTACGCACTCCATTGTTTTTTGGTACAGAAAAACTTTTAAAAGTTGAGTCAGCAGTGTTTAGCTTTTTGCTAACATGTGTGTTTGCAACTGTCGTTAAGTGTGGTATCGAAACTTTGTCAGTCTTTTTTTGGCAAAACTTAGCTATGCAAACATTGGTTCGTTTCCTGTACCATCTCAGCTTCACTGTCAGTACTGTGCCCCCTTGTCCCTTGCTAAAGAGAGGGGTAAACCCAGAGCCTGAGCCAGCTGGGCTGCTGGCTGCGGCCTAACAAGACCCAGCTCAAGATCTGACCTTATCACAGGAAATTACAAGGATTACAGCAGACGTAGAAATACAGAGAAGGAGATGAAAATAAAGATAGAAAGGAAGGAAGTAGTTTTTGTGTTTTCAAAGAAAAGCAACAAAAAAACTCATCTGTAGTCATATACTGTGTTGTACTGTCATCCAGTACATACATGTTAGGTGTAGGTATTAGGTGTAACCCAGATAGCACATGATATATCCATAGGGAATACATCACTCTGCCAAGCCTCACACAGCTGTACATTTCTGTAGCTCAACATTCTGCAGCAAGCAAGTGATGTCTGTGGGGTATTTTATTTTATTTTATTTTTAATTTTTTTTACATTTTAACCCAGTTTAACCTCTTAGCCGGGAGTCAAGTGGTACAGGATGTGTGTGGGAGTCAGAAAAAGGACGCCTCTGGTTGCCCAGATCCTTCTCCTTGTCCTCCTCTGCTCCCTCACTGCTCCTCTGCTCTTCATTAGCGATTCAGAGGGCTGTCTGATTTTTGGTCCCTCTCCCTCCCAGTCCAGACACACAAGTCAGACAGCGGTGTCTGATACCTACCACCCAGCCCCCCTCACTTCTCTCCTCCTCTTCCACCACCTCCTCCTTCTCTCCCCTCGGCAGCCACCAGCTGACCCCAATCAGGCACAGGGCCTGCTCTATTGTCTGGCTGGGGAGAGGGGACACTCGCTCGCACCCACACACAGACATACACACAGACACAAACACACACGCACACACACTCAGACAGGGGGTCACAGTGAGATAGACTGTCTGGTCTGATCTGGCCTGCCTCTCTGACTCCCAACCCCCTACCATAACGCAGCATTTCTCCTCTTTATCTCTCTTTCTCTCTCCATCTCTCCCTCCCCTCCTTTCATTGGAGGTCCCAGATGTATCTGATGCTTGTCATGCAAAGTGTTTTGGATTGCCATTGTCTTTTAACTAAGTTATCTAAGCACCATCATCCACATCCATTTGCAGTCTTGTCTGCACAGTTAAATTTACGGACATACAGGATATTTTTGTGTATGTTTATCCAGGAAAGAGCATCAAGGATAAGGCTGGTGCTTATCCTTGATGCTGGTACTGTCTTTTATTGTGTTGTTTAACACCATGTACACAGTCATGGTGCCAGAAATACTTACTTAAGCACCTAGTGCATATATAGCCGCCACAAATTGTTGCTCACTATTTGTTTTATCGTTTCTAAATTATGGTTAACAGCTGTTTTAGGAAAGGACTGAGTATGTTTCTTTGTTGGTATATATTACTGATGGGTTATATATATTAGTGAAGACAGGGTATGGTAGGGTAGACTAAGAAAAGTACTGAATAACATGTTCCACAGACAAGATGTTGACTAGTCTGCTACACTGGAATAAAACAGCCTGTTCGGTTGAATTCAGGCTCTCCATAAGTGTCCACATCCCATCTATTAATATTAAAGCTCTTCTACTGACAGAGTGGGTATTTTTGAGCATTATCCTCCACTGTTCATTTGTCTGATGTGGCAAAGATGGCTCCCATCAAACTTAAGATGATGTGGAAATAACTAGTTGGTGTTCATACTTAAACCGGTTGTCATGGAAATAATAGATCAGTGTGTTAGAGTAAAAGAAAGCTGAGGAGACAAATGTAACATGTAGGCTAACTGACAGTATTGGAGAGAGATTTTAGGTAGCCATTTGAGTTCACATTTTAAATTTTTACACGCTGGCCACACACACAGCTTTTCCCATGACATGTTTTTTTTTGAAGGAGGTATTTATAGCTTTACTGTAGACACATGGAGAATGGAGGAAGGCAGGGGTGGCACACTTTCTATCAATCCTCCAATTCTGATCTTCACGCTTGGCATTTTGCTGGAAGCTAACGTGTCTCCTGGCTAGCGTTGCTAATGATGATTAGGGCTCCTGCTCTGTGCAGCATGGAGATCCTGTGTGTGAATTATTAATATAGGTCATAGTCACAGCATCCGGCTTGGCCCAGCCCAGTGCCGTCCCAGCACTATCGCAATACACGGCCCCTGCTTACCCCTGCTTACCCACAGCCCGCCCCATCTGTCGGCCAGATTAACCCAGCGGATCACCTACACCGAGGTCTGCACTGGGTGAGGATTCATAGCAGGGCCCCACCAAGAATTGTCTGTGCCATCATGCGACACATGTTTTTGTCTATGAATTCCAAAATCCTGAAAAGTTCCGACCTCCGATGTCTTAAATTGTCAAAACGATTCTGTGCGCCTGCAATTGTACTAATGATTCTTTCCATAAACACATAGTCCCCAACCTATTTGAGCACCCCAGGCCGCACATTTACAGCAATTATATTTTCACAAGATAACAGTCTTAATGGGAAGAGTTTATGGTTCCTCATAAGAAACTTGCTTCCCGTGATGAATTGTGTCCGTATATGTGTGTGAGTGGGTGGGTGTCCCATTTCGAGAGCCAGATCGCTTTGCCTCAGTTAATATGTGACTGTTGCTGCAGTAAATGTCTGGTAGTGTGGCTGAATGTCTAGGAGCTGGAGCACAGAGTGTGTGTGTGTGTGTGTGTGCGTGCGTGTGTGTGTGTGTGTCTGTCTGTCTGTCTGTCTGTGTGTGTGTGTGTCTGTGTGTGTGCATTAGCCCCTAAACAGAGACAGACATGCCCTCTCAGCTGTTTTTTGTCTGCAGGATCACACAGAGAGAGTCACACTGCAGCTTCATTCAGTATTGGATGGCAGTGAATCAGCCTTAATCCAAATTTGTCTAAAACTGCTTTGAAAAGAAATTCCCAATTTTCCTCCAGAGTCAACTCCAAATTGTAAAAACAGCTCACCTAGAAACATTGCTTCAAAGCTGTCCAAGGAATCGGGCAAAGTAGAAAGTCACGGTGATCTCGCTCTGCCCTGCCCCCTGAAAACAAAGACAGAGCCACCACCATGAGCAGTGCTGAAAGGTTGCTAAAAAGATATAAAAGTGTGTCTGTGCGTGGGAGTTGCTAAGTTGTTGATATCTCTGGTTACACTATGTCTTTGTGCCGCCCAAAAGAGTTTTACCTCATCGAGTCAGGAACTTCTTTTCATTCTGCAGTATTCGCCTTGAGCTGAACTCCCCAAGTGGTACTTCAACAGAGAGACAGAAAAAGGAATGAAAGAAGGAAGATTCTGATGTGGGTGGGAAGAAAGAGAAGGCGAGAAAGATATGACAAGAGGGGAGAGGAAAGCGACAGCGAAGGGGGAAAAAAGGAGGAAGGAGATATCTGTGTTGTTCCACTGCTTTACGTATCACCTCTAGACAGTGAAAATCAGGATGATTTCATGAAATACTTAAGAGGGGATGCTTCAGTTAATACCATGTACTTGACCACTGCTGGATCAATCCATTCTGTCATCAATAGACATACACATCAAAACGCATCCACACACACAGGAAGACATTTGAATTTGAACAGAGTTTGATAACAAACGCAAAAGAATTGATGCTCATTAAGGGACAGTTTATCCAAATGACTGACAAACTGAAGATTATTTTCTCTCCATCTAGAGCGAGCTACTAGCCAAAGCTTTTCCTATGCTGGAGTTCCACAGCATTTTATGGAATTCATATTCAGTGTCAAATCAGAGTATGGAATCAGACTTGTTTGTAGGAATCTTCCTTGTTTTAACTTTTCACATTTCCAAGTAACTAAAGCTCTGAATCACTGATATTGCACATATGGTAATTCATACATTCATTAATCCATCGTTTTACAAATCTTAAAATACAGAAATAAGTTAAATAACGTGCTGAGCTCATATACATCCCACAGCAGTCTCACATATTCATCACTACTGTTGCGCCTTTGAGCATCAAAATAGTTCCACTCAAACAGATAATGAAACTCACCAGTCGCCAGTGTTACCTCTCTCATAAAAAGTGCATAACCGTCTGTCATAGGCTACTCTGTACCATAATTTGTGCTAAAGGTCACAGGAAATGTTACTATTTTACATCTGAATGTAGGTTGACTTTTAGTCGTCAAATGCAGAGTGGCAGGTTTCCATCCTGTCTACATTTTTGATAAATTAGTGATGCTTATCTCTACATGCCAGACCTGTGTTAATTTATCCAATATTCTCTTCTCAAAAGCAGCTTGAATCTGTCTAGCATGTATTGGACCATTATGTCCCCACAAAAATACATAAAACATCATCATGAGTTTGTTTTACCACCTGTTGTGGTTTAACTTCATCTTCACCTTATTTTTAATGTTCATGTCCAAAAAATGCCACTGTTGTTCCAGGACTTTAAGCTAATCAACTTAAAATATACATAGATATGCATGAACTACTGAATTTCCTAAAGCTGTAATCAGTTGATTGTCTTTCTAGAGAAGAGTCACCACACTGTTGGTGGGGTTAAACGACCAAGACAAAATCTTAGGTCTGTCTGCCACAAACAACCCTGCACAGACACCAGCTTACAGAGAGCTCACTACCCGACAATAGCCAGATGCTTTGCCAGCTAGGAACCACATTTGAAACGGCACCAGCTCTCAGAACAGAACCTAGAATCCACCCAATTTTGGAGACATCCATCTCTGAAATTTCTGCTGTTAGGTTAAGGCAGGGGAATGGAGGGCAGCATCCTCTGTCAGGATTAGTGACCCCATCATTGTGGATAATCTACAGAACACACTGTGACCAGTTTAACAGGGACTATTTCTTCAGCTGAAAGTAGTTCCACTGAAAGCTGTTCACTGCAGTGTTCCGATGCTTCAGGTGGATCTGTCATGGCCAGGGTGTATAAAGCTCAAACTATTTGCATGAATAGAAGAACAGCTAAAGTTAACCTGGAACTTCTTCTGGGTTATAGTAAAGAGACCTCATTCCAACTTCAATTGGCATTTATAACTATGCTAACAACTAAAAATACAGCCTTGAAACCGAACCTTTCACAACAGTTTATCTAGAAAAGGATGGCTTTGTTTTCAAAAAATATTTCCTATTGTTTTATATTCCTTATTTTGTTTCTTGCAGCCTTCAAAGTCGCTTTTAGCTCAGATATCTGTACCATTGTAATCTTTTCATCCAAGCAGTGATATTTTTTTCTGTGCTCGCAAAGTATTCATTGTTTAACTTTGTGTCTTAGCGTAGGAAACCCCAAGGACTAAGCTTCATTTTTTCAACAAGGCTGATGATGCTAAACGAGGGATTGTACAGGGATACTGAAGCTAGTGGAACAGAGGCTAGCCCACATGTGATTTTATGACTTCTATAGCACTTGACTTGGCAAACATATAGAAAATATTTCTGTAAAAATTCCTGAACCGAGCCTTTAGATTGCTGGCATTCCTGTTTCTATGTCAGCTGAAAGAAGCTGTCAGCTGCCGAGATCTGGGTGTACCGTATTTCAGTAGTGTCCGGGTTGGTCTTTTGCCCAGTGGGCTGGAGTTTTACTTCTTTTTAGTAAGACACAAGCTGCTCTCCACACTTAACTATCTTTCCCTTTATTTGAACCTCTTCGATCCCCCCTCCACCAGTGCCGCCTTAGGTCTATTTATACCTCCATCCCTCCTTCCACAAGACTAAAACATCCTGGCCATCTCCAAAACAACACCACCACCACTATTGCTTAGAGAATGGCTCTCCCCACCCACCCTGCCTGCTTCTTCTTCTTCTTCTGCTGCAGCCTTTTCCTTTTTTTGTAGTTTCCTCTGTTGTCGGCAGCTGTTGCTCAGCACCGCACCGAAGTTCAGCCTGCGGTCACGGCCAA
Source organism: Dascyllus trimaculatus (assembly GCA_024666655.1). Taxonomy (NCBI): domain Eukaryota; kingdom Metazoa; phylum Chordata; class Actinopteri; family Pomacentridae; genus Dascyllus; species Dascyllus trimaculatus. The sequence goes on from CM045451.1 coordinate 32,905,750, forward strand.
GTGTTCCAGCGAGGGAAAAACTTTTTTGATAGGACTTTTTTTTCTTTTTTCCCACTTGTACTTTCCTTTATCTTGCATTTTTCTCCTCATATACACACACAACTCACCCCCCCACCCCCACCCCCTCTGCTTCCCTCTCAGTCACTTGCTTCTCTTTATCCCTGTCTCACTTTCACTGTCTTTATCTTTCCTTTTGGTCTCTCTCTTCCTTCCTCTCTTTTCTGTCTCTGTCTCTCGCTCCTGCCTAATCCTGCCTGCCAGGCATTGCTTCATGGTTGTTAAGCATCTCAAACCGAAGGGGCAAAAAAAAAAAAAAAGAGGGGAGGAGGGAGGAGGCGCTAGTCATCTGGTGAAGCCTATTGAGCAACTTAAGCGTGGTTGTTTTGCTCTGTTGGCTCGGCACAATGAGACCGCATGTGGAAGACATGTTCACACCCCTTCATCTGAGAGTCGGAGGGAGTGGGAGAGGAGGAAAAAGTGGGCGGGAAGGTAGGAGACATAGAGGAGGTGGGATAAGAGAGAGGGAGGCAGAAATGATGACTAAAGTATATATAGTGAATAGAAGAGGTGGGATACAGAGAGGAGGCTGAAAGACAGAAGAGGAGGAGAGCAATAAATGATGAAAGGAGAGAGATGGATGGATTAAAAAGAAGACAGAAACACGTGGGTAAATTGAGGCTGGAGGAGAGTGAGAGGAGTGTGACAAAAAGAGGAGAAGAGACAGACATAATGAGAGAGAAAGAGGAGAAACATGCACTAAAATAGAGAGTCAGAGAGACAGTCCATCTTGGTGGAGAGACAGCCAGCATGACAGTGAGTCATAGCAGAATAAAACGCAGCGCAAGCATATGCTGCTGTTGAGGAGCCATGTTTTTCTAAAATGGAAACCAGTTATGATTTGCAGGCAGAGATGAAAAAAGAAACAAACCCAGAGCAGATTAAACTGAGTTATTACAAACAGACGGAGTGTAATTACACAGCAGAGGAGTAGGCCGTTTGTCTTTTGTTGCATTTTTGAAGACACACGGCTCTCTGTTTCTTAATTATATTTTTTTACTCTTTTTTAAGTTTACTTCATTTTTTCCTAGGTCAGGTACAAAAAAGGACAGCAGCGACTTTAGCTGTTATGCCCATTATCAACCAATGTGTGGACATTTTTTTCAGTCGATCATTAATATGTCAGTGAGACATTTTAATTTCTCAGAGCTCAAGGTGACAGCAAATAGTCACATTTAAGAAGCTGCAATTAGAAACTATTTATTTTTATTGATTTAATTGTATTAGAGTCAGTGGCTGTGAGAAGTCAGTCTGCTGCATCAACTTAAAATAACACAGACAGCAGCTTTATTTATCTTTCAGGCATTTAAAAAATTAGCTTGTTCAAGTAAGTCAGACTTTAAGATTTCAAACTTCTCTTTGCCTTCACCTGTAGATGTTTAGGCTGCTGATAGTGGGGGGAAAACAACCTGAAGAAGTAAACTGGTCTACACAGAACTTTGACATCACCCAACTTTTTAGGGACAAATTAGGTATCACAGACAACAAGGCAGACCTTATTGCCAATCAGAAGTTGTTGAATCTCACTAATGATCTCGAATGGAAGCAGATCCATGCGGCCATGCTCAGAAATCTGGGGGAAAAGCCTGAAACAAGAGGTGTGTTACAGAAATGCGCTGATTTTAGAATGACAATTTCATCAGCCACTTGTGGGGTATGATAAAGAACTGTCCACATACTTTTGGTCATATAGTGTCTACATAAAGGGTGTTTCGGAGTCACTCACACACAAACACTATCATACCGGCAGTACCATATCCAGTTTGAGCTCAGTATGTCTGTGTAACCCCTATAGACCCTTCAGCTCCAGTCTGGATGTGTCCCATGTCTCCCAGAGCTTCCTGCGTTCCACCCACAGCATCCCCTGCTGTCTCTGTTTGGCTGATCACAGCAGCACAGAGTGTTTGCAGCCCATATGCAGCACGCAGCCTACGTCTGGGAGGTGTCTGTTACCCCTACTGATGTTGAAAACCCACTTTAGAGTTGCACGATAAATCCGCCTCTCCTGTGGGGGTGAGGTGTGTGGTGGCTGGAGTGGAGGGGAAGGGGGGGTGCCTGTTCAATCAAATGAACACGTGCCAGGAAGCACACAGACAGACAGAGAGACAGACAGACAAAAGCCCACTCGTTTCTTCCTCCTCCACCCCTCTCTCATCTCCTCTGTTTTGTTCTTTTTTTTTCCTGCTGCTCCGCTGTTTTGTTGTTCAGTCTCAGAGATGAGACACAAGATGCCACGCTTTGTTGTTTGTCTGCCTTTAACATCTGTCTGCCTTTACCACGTTCTCCCTGCACCCCAATCTCTTCCTCTGCTCTCATCTGTCCTCTCTCACTCCTATCTTTGTTCCTGTCTCCTCTCTGTGTCCAATCTCTCTGTCTCTCTTCAACCGGAGTTACATTCTCTTTATCCTTCTGTATTTCTCTCCGACTCCTTCCCCGTGACACTCTGGCAGCTATCTGCTGCTTCTTTCTTTTTCTCTTCCCTTTTTCTTTTCCTCTCTTGTTCTGTTCAGCCAGACCTTGGCATGATTTTACCCCTTTTTTGCCTTCAGCAACAGCCAACCTGTGATGTTAACCTGTACAGAAATGAACACTGCAGAATAATTTTCATAACCCCCCCTGCTAAGTTGACAAAGATCTATGTGTCTGGATGGCTGGCTGAGTTGCCTTTGGCTAATAGGAGTCAGCAGGGTGAGATGCTGTGTGTGTCTGTGTATGAATGTGTGTGCAATCTCCATTAATGTTGGAGCTGGCGTTTTTATTATTGTGCTTTGAGTTCTATTCTCCTTGGTAACTTGATATTCTATATTGCTCTTCTTGTCAACAAATACCATGCAAATATCCAAACCAACAAAGTGTTAGTCTGTCAATACTTTCAGACTTCTCTCCTCTGTTTTTGGCACCCAACATCATGTTTTTCAGTTCCCCTCAAACATACTGTATAGCTTCATTTAAGAAAGGCTCAGTAATCCTAAGCAGCTGGGCGCTACAGTTTTAGCAAAAGTTCCCCAATCGAGACTGAACAGTGGATTTATTTGGAACTATTTTCAAAGGTAGATTGATACATATTTTGTGCTCAAGTGAGTATTTCTGGTATCAAGAAAGTATATGTGGGACAGAGTTCTAATAACATGCAGGATGCGAGTTCATGATAATTAAACAACATGTAGCCCAGTGCAGCAGTGTGGCTCACTGATGTCTTTGTAATAGTTTTTGGACAACAATGGAGCTCTGTGGCACAGAGGACTAATATCTATCAGGCTGTGGATGCACACATGGTGCTTCTGAGCAGGATCCATTCATTCTTACTTTGGGTCCTTTCATGGTTTATTTAGCCTAATATTAGCTGGCAAATCTGAACTATACATGAGTAGGACATCATATCAATGTCACAACCATACATCTGGCTGTCTGTTTGCCACTTTGTCCTTGGTTTCTACGCTTCCGTTTTGCGAGTCCTATTAGTCAATACCCTCCTCCCCCATGGCTGTCACAACAGCCTACTGCCATGTGTCTGTCTCCTCCAACTGTTGCTGATGAGGATGATGATGACGCGTATGTTAGCATTGAGGCTAAAAGAGCCCGCTGTCGCCAGTCACTGTCAAAGCTGTGCTCTTAGGTTAGAGCACATTACTACACAACTCCTGCACCCTCCTAATCTGCTCCTGGTTATTATGGCATGCCAGTTAACACTGACTGAAGCCTCAACACCACTACCACCATCCTCCCTGCAGTACCCTTTGCTGTCATCACAGTGTTTCCATCATTTATTGCTGTGATCCTTTTGCTTGCAGAGGTGATAGTGGGAGGTTGTGTCAGGGCTGTTGAGGCATGTTCAGACCGATCACATTAACAGTCTATCTCTGGTCATTTGTTAATAACATGTCAGAAACCAGCATGCTCAGAAACAGTAGAACAGACTCCCCACTGTTCTTTAAAGTAATAGTTATTATCATCATCTTCCATCATTAAGACAAGCAGAGAGTTGTTCTCAAGTGGCAGGTGGACAGCTACAACCTTCCCCACCAGCAGTAGTTCAAGTGGTAGAGCGTGTTGTCCACCAATTGCAGGATTGGTGTTTCAATACCTGAGTCCTCCTGTCCACATACCAAAGTGCCCTTTGGCAGGACACTGAACTATAAGTCTCTACTAAAAGCAGGTGAGCTCTTTGCATGGTAGCTGCACTGCAGTTAGTGTATGACTGTGAGTAAATAGTTGAATAGGAGGCAAAAAATTCCAAATCCACTGCTTTCCCAACCCTTGGTCCCCACAGTGTGGCCACGTTGCAGATTTATTGCCCCAAACACATGAACACACACACACCAACATTTAGGCATTTCTGGTCAAGCCTTGTTGAAACTTTGAGCAACATGCGACAGCAAACTGAGCTCTGATCTGAAATGTACCAGTATCCCCCAACACACCCACTCACACACTGACCCCGGTCAACACCCTGCACACATACACACACTTGCACACACTCACGTTAACCCTGACATTAGTCTGACCCTCCAGTCTGGTTCAATCACTCAGAGAGAGTGGAGTCAGTCTGGCTTTATGGCAGAGGGGGTGGGGAGTGGGAGGTGGGGGTGTCTAGACGCTATCCTGTCTGTCTGGCTCTGATAATGTACACACAGAGACACACACACCTGAGAGACTGCAGGCCAACTCTTGACTGCAGGCGAGTGCGTCTGTGCATGTGAAGTGACATCTCACCGTGCAGATGAATTCTTTAACACTGCCCTCTTCTCTGCTTTACTGCTGTTCATGAATATTACAGCATTGGAATATTGATAATATTAGACTATACTGTAATATTCATGATATGTTATCACAGAGCCCTGCGTTTTTCCTATCTTTGTTCATGTTATATTCATGCAGATGGAGATGATATGGCTACGTTAGTCCTTTTCAGGAGCCCAAGTGGAGATTTATTGCCGGCTCAGCATCGGGTCTCATCATTATGGCCGACATCAGCAATAATCAAACTTGGTCTCCGTTCGAGGAAAATGTGGAAAAGGCATTTAACGGTGACACAATGTAAGAAATTCATGTAATATACAGACACAGAAAGCAACTGACCTGACGGCAGGAGGCAAAAGGTAAAAGCTTGACTGTGACTTAAACCCCATGTGCGTTACCTTTACATTCAGCTTGCAGAGCTAAAAGCAAGTCCCTGGTGAGCTTTTCAAAAGTTTTAACAGCTTTTACCACAAGTTTGACAGTATTTCCACAACCCCTCTGTCCGTCTGAATTTAAGAATATAATATATATTGCAACTTGTTTCCCAAGTTGTGTCTTGTTGTGTATTAAAGAAAGACACAATGTACATTATAAGTCAGGATAAAGCTGAGGAAATAGCATCGACCTGTGTACTATCATTGTTTGAAATAAGAAATTGGGTTGCAATAGTGTCTTTGAAGATTCTGCAAATAGCTTCCAAAGTTATTTCTCCAAGCAGTAAAGTGTTGTTAAATTTTCATCTGGGAAATCTTGCTTTCATACATTCTAGTTCCTGTTTTTGTTGTTTGACCCATTAATTCTTCAAGCAATAGTAGCATTTTGCTCACTAACTAAGAAGAATTCCAACAGTACCAGTGAGTCAAACAGGCTTTAAACAACCCCTCAGGTTATTTGGAATAGAAAATGAGTATCAGCAATAAAATTGTCACAGATCAACTTCCTGGTTCCTGCAGCGCTTGCTGTAGCCATGCACACAGTTTTCCAGTGCACTGAAGGATTGTTAACCAGATGTTTGATGAGCTCACTTTCAGTTTCACCTTCAAGAGAAAAAGTTTAGATAATCTTACCTAGCGTGTTTACCACCTGTCTGATTGCCTGACCACTTATGCATTGCAAGTCTCGCCCAGTTTATATCAAACCATAAATAACCTTAATCATTAAATGTGATCGTGTGTCCTGATTCCAGTTCTCAAGTTCCCAGTTCTGTGAGTGCTACCTCTAACCATGCACAAGTTGGAGGCTTCCTGCTTTGTAATCCCATTTAGTCTCTGTGGTGCGGCATAGACAGGCTGTCTGATTCCCCTGTGCTGTGTGAGCAAGAGAAGAAGGGATGGATAGACGGAGAGAAAGAGAGAGGAGGGCGAGTGGAGAAAAGAGACAGAGCTGTAATTGTTTGTTCTCTTGTTGCCCTGAGTCCCCATAGCATGTCTGGCACCTCTCTCTCTCTCTGTGTCTGTGCCTCCATCTCTCTCTCTTTTTGCATCTCTCTCGTTTTCCGAGACACTCATTATAATCCCTCCTCCTTCATCAGTTTCTTCCTTTTTCCTCTTTTTCCTCTTCCTCACTGTCTCCATCTCTTTCCTGACTCAAAGATACCTGTCTAATAGGCTTAGTACACACACACACACACACACACACACATGCACACACATACATATACACATAAACAGGCCCCCTCTCCTCAGGGTTAAACAGCACTAAACTAGTTCATTTATTTCCATGGAGAGACTGACTGACTGTAGTAGAGGAAGAGAGGGGGGAGATTGTAACTAGGCTGATATCTACTGCATGCTGTGTCACACACATACGTACTTATATTGTGGTCGACTGTTGTTGCCACGCTGATACCAGCAGTCTAGACGTTGCAGTGCACATCTCCCGAGGGAAGTAAGGGGCGTGCGTGCATGCGTGCGTGTTTGTGTGTGTGCATATGTGTGTGCACCTCATTTCCCTCATCTCTTCCAACTCTTTTTGTCCCTTCATTACTGAACTCTCTCTCCTTACCTCTAACTGAGCCAGTCTTTTTAAATGTGCGTGCGCGTGCAGTACTCGCTTCCTCTCCCTCCTTGTCTGCTTCTATCCCTCTGTGTGCCACTGTGTGTGTGTGTGTGTGTGTGTGTGTGTGCGTGCGTGCATGCATGTGTGTGTGCCAGCCAGGTCGCTGCCATGGCGCCCCAGCAGCTCCGGGCCTTGTTGATCACGGCACCGTGCCCAAGGGTTACCATAGCAACGGCAGTGGCAGCAGACAGGGCTGTGTGCGTCTGTGTGTGTCGAAGGAGGACTGTGTGTGTGTGTGTGTGTGTGTGTTTGCGTGTGTGTGTGTGGGCCCAGTGTGGTGGGCAGCAGGCTGTGAACTCAGCAGGCCTCTATCTGGGCAGCAGGAGAAGGACGAGCAAGTTGGAGCGAAGAAAGCGTCCTTTATTTTGGTCTTTTTGTCTCTCTCTGTACTTAACACGTATATTTTAATACAGGTTTATAGTTCATGAATATACTCACTTCTAAGCTAGACAAGAAAACCCACAACCAGAGTACACTGTGACTTGGGGACCAGCACAACTACGCAGCACTTGGAGCACTTCTGCTACCAGTCATGTCGGAAGTGGTGCAGCATTTCACAGTCTAGTGCAGTTTTGATTGCCAGGTGTGACTGTGAGGATGTAAAAAAAAATTCATGACTGAGATCTGGAGTGAGCCAGGAAACAGGAAATGACTATAGAGGAAATAAGCCAGCTGCAGGGTTTTGATGAGCTTAGCTGGTGCTAGGTAAAATAAAAAGAAACACCTCACTTGTTGCCTCCACATTTTGCCAAGCTTTTAGTTTTTCCAGTCATCTAGACAAAGATTCCAGTGTCTTTTCCATCTGTTTTCTGCTGTCCTGTCATCTTCCAGAGCTGCACCCGGTCAGGCTGCATTTTCCTGCAGATTCCATAAACTGCTGCTTTCAGCTCTGGGACTGTGTGCTGCTTGACTGCAAGGGTGGAATTCATGACAGATGAAGCTCAGTCTCTCTTCTATCTGCAAGAAAAGGCATTTCCTTTGCTGGTGGGAGCAGCTTTCTCTCTCTGAATTAGCAAGCAGCTAGCGAGCCGTTCCTGCACGCGCAGGCTCTACTGTCAGCACACATCCACTCTCAAACCTGAATCACAGAATACATTCTCATGGTTTTGGACAAAAGACTGCTCCTTTGTGCAAACTAAACCAGCCAGGCCCAGTTTTCTCACGGAAGCGTCTAAGGTCATCCGAGCTCAAACGTTAAGTTTATTGAGCAATAACAATGTTAGAGGCCCCAGCTGAGTGTGTGCAGTCTCTATAGATAGCCATTAGCCTGATTTTCATTTCAGGGCCGAACAGGGTAAGATTGTATGCCCTCATTAGTCATAGAAGTGAGTTTCCCTCAGCGTTAACTGTTCCTTCTTGCCAGCAGGAATGAATCTGCAGTAGATATACAGTGTTAGTTTGTCCAAGTTATGGAGAGCTCTGCATTGAAACTGAGACTTGAGACTATTGCTAAGGCAGTGTACAATACAATACAGACTGATATGCCTGCATTGTATTTTATTTTTAATGGGTACAGCTTGCACATTGCAATGCACAATACACTATCTAGTATTGATGCACAAAGTCAAAATAGCCTGTATTAAGGCCTTTGACCCGTGTGTATGTGTGTTTGTTTCAGTTTGTGATGCCATTATATGTATCCATATTACTACAAAACAGTTTTACTTTCTCTGTGAGTGCTGTCTGTCCACACAGGCAGTATTGGTTTTATTGTGAAAGAAAAGACATTTAAAACTGTGTGTCCTGGTTACACTGGATAATTTACAGAACCTCTTGTCAGCACTTTTCAGAGGAAGTATTTCTTTGGGGGAATAAAGTTAATTGACCCTTGAAGGCGCACATAATTCATCACTGCAAAACTTCCATGTCGGAGTGTGTCTTCAGACAGGGTGGTGCTCTGGTAGTGGCTGCTGTTGTCTGCTGTGCTTCTGACAGCTTCTTTTCACTGGCAGGTCAGCTGAACTGTCTGACCTCCCTTTGGCTTCCCCCCTCTCTCTCACCTACACACACACAAAGGTCAAAGGGCCGTCATTGGGTCACTGTGTGTGTGTGCACTCTCCCTCCATGCTGTTTACCCTCTCTTTTAGCGTTTGGCTTTTTGAATTGGGACAAGCTACTGCTGCAGCTGCTGTTTCTCCCTGGTAGGGCCAGGTATCACACCTCAGTACTTTTCAGTTCAGACATGCGTGTTTGTAGCACAGAGTATTAAAACTGAAAAGTAAGGAAAGCCAGTCAGTGAAGGTTCAAGTGCCGTGGTTGTATATCATTCTTTCTCCCTCTTTCCTCATTTCCTGTCACCCCTTTGCTGTTGCTGGATGATCAAAATAGAAGTTTTCTTAAAAGTAACATATCCCTCAAGGTACTGTTTTAAAACCTGCCATTAAAACTGAGAAATTGTGTCGGAGAAAGTACATAATTAATCAATGCGCTGATCATCAGAAAATAGTTGGCAAAAATGTTCATACGTGATTCAGGTTTCAGCTTCTTAGACTGCAGATTCTCTTTGTTATATTATTGTAGTAAACTGAATACCTGGAGGTTTTTATCTTCAAACCAAAGAAAACATTTGAAGATGCCACCTGTGGCTGTACAAGAACTGTAGCTTTTTGTGATTTGATTTTTTTTATACTTCTCTTACACCAAAAGATGAATTTGATCATTTGAAAAAATAATCAGCAAATTCATCGATCGTCAAAATAACTGTTGGTTGCAACTATGTCAACACTAGTATTTTAACTTCTGTAGGATTCACTTCCTTAGTCATGAAAATGACTGCACTTCAACAAAGAAAGTCTAAAGATGATGTGTAGAGCTGCACAGACTTAATAATTATGCTATTTGGAAGTGATGAGGGTCCACTTTTGTAGAGTTTTGTTACATTTGCTGCCCAAAGCACTTTTTGTACCCCTCAGTTAAATACAAAATAGTTCACATGGGTGGAAAAAAGTCTTCTGTCAACAAACTTGGAAATTGTGTTTACAAGTATACCCAATAAATGGAACTAAACAAACATATCCCATGTCCAGACAGATGTTTGAAAGACTTGTAGTATAACATGGTCACTTTCACGTGATTTAAATAAACTCGACAGCCTCTCTCCTCACCACAGCAGTAAAAACGACGGGACGGCTGGCTTGCAATGCAAATGATTCAGCCTGCTGAAGGAATAAGGGTGCTGCAGACGCCGGGCTGATATTGTTTTGACAAGTGGATTACTGTTGTAATAACATCAGACTGGTGCTGGTAATGCAGACTGCCAGCACACAGTGTTCTCTGGCCTGTGAGGGAGCCCGAGCTGTACACTGTGTTCTGGAGCCTCTGAACTAGGGTGGATACTGGGGTTCAGGCAGGATAGGCCTCTCCTCTTCCCTGCCTCTTCCCTCTCTTATTTAATTTTTCCTCCTCCTCCTCCCCACCACTTCCTTCCTCCCTTCTCAACTCCTCCTTTGGCTTCCTTCCTCCCTGACGTTCAGAGGAGAGGCCATTAACTGCAGCCACTGTACTTTTTTTTTTTTGCTTGAACTGTAAAAACATGGACTCGTGCTGTGAAAACATCCCCGCCTGTACTTCAGAAGAAGTACGCCGGCTTTGAGTCTGATTTGTGTGGCTTTTACAACAGCAGAAGGCAGAGTATGTGATATTTATCCAGACGGCTTACAGAAGGACCTGGTTGACTTGGTTTCCCAGAATGCCGTTCTCTGAATGAGAGCCTCCCTCAGTCCCCTCCCTGTGGCTGCTGTGGTGAGCACACAGGCCCAGGCTGGTAGTGACTGAAGCTACCGAATGGAACGGGCAGCCTGGCAGAAAAACTTCTTTCCAACACATTTTGTGTTTACATAGAGGTCAGAGGTTCCCAGACTAGGGACTGAGACACGTTGTGAGTGTGACTTTTCTGTTATATCTGCTTCCTATCTGTTCTGTCTGTTTGGGTGCATGGATGACAGTGTTGATTGCAATGAAATCTTAAACGTGCATTCTTTGTCCCCAGCAGACAGATGCTAATGACTTAACAACTTAATGACTTTGAAGTATCTTGATGGATGGACTTGTTATGAAATTTGGCACAGGCATTCATGGTCCCCTTAGGGTGAATTGGAGCAAATCTGGTGATCACCTGGTGTTTCAGCTTGCAAGACCTGCAGGTGAAGTTTTCCACACATGCATTAGCCTAGTCTAACTTGATTTTTTTAAAAATAGGACCAGGCTGCCATGTCTGGGAAACATAGTCTTGTTTCTGTTTTAACTTCTGACAACTTGTGTACTTGTGCAGCTGTAGATGGAAATCAGCTTTATAGTCATATCTGGAGCAACACATGTTGTGTGCACTGGCCCTAGATGACTAAGAGGGGTCATGACTAGGCACTGCTTGACTTTTAAGGTTCACAACCCAAAAGCACTGGGAACCAGTGATACAGAGGTCCTAAAGAAACCAGGTGTAAGAGATTATGATGGTTTCCAGAATTTCTGAAACAGTCACCCTCTGTCATGGTTTGGCAAAGCATGTCACTGTTTTCCTCTTCGTGTGGTTTATGACATTACCAGGGGGTCATTTAGCTCAGTTTCTGTTCTTTATCTTCACTCTCAGCCATCCTACCTGTTCCACATTACTATAGGTGACTCATATTGTGACAAAGAGCTTAATAACTTGGTTTCAAATGTCTGGTATGAGAAGCTTGTTGAGCCATCGTTTCCCCTTAGATTGTAACTGTGAGACTGAGTGTCCCAGTTTACATGCTCTAAAGGGCGGTTTAGTGAAGTATTTTTGTTAATGTTGCTTGCTTATACTAATAAATTCATTACTATGGTGGCTTTCAGTCATTTCACCACCTCATTTGTCACCTTTCATCTCACTAAAGTAAAGTTGTAGAGCGTGTCTGTCGTTGTTGGTTTCCAGTAAGCGGCTCATTCCTCCACTCTCTGGTGGTTAATGTCGGTTGGTTTTACTGGCTTAGGTTTCGTTCCTTTGCAGCGTTTTTTTTCCTTCCCTGTGGTTTGTGCAAGTTGGCCTTGTTCCTCGGAGTCCTACCCCACCCGTCCCCTGTGGCTGCTGTGGTGCAGCACAGGCAGGTTTGGGTGGGTTTACGTTTCAGCTCAGGCTCGACTATAACCCACTCTAATGCAGACGAATAAGCCGGGGAGGATTACTGAGGCTGGGAAGACTGGGATAGGTCAGGTTTAACTGGGCTGCTTTCATTTTTGGTCTTCTTTTTCCATGTTTTCACATTTTTAGTAAGAATTCTCAAGTTATTATACGATTGGATTTTGTCTGTTGCTTCGTGTTTTTGGATTTTCACACTGCTTTCTTGTATTTGTCTGATCCCATCATTGATGTTTCAAAAGCTGCCCAGGTGGATTGTGGGTAGTGCACTCCAGAATTGCACAGAGCTTCGCTTTGTGGAGAAAGTGTCCACCAGAACTGTTGAATTGTAGCTCAAATAGCTGAGTATACATTGTGTCATTGTTCTTACAGAGCTGTGCGTACACACAAGGACACAAACTGTACAAACACACACACATAGAAAGTGCACTTCTAACAGTGAGTAAGAGTGTGAGTCAGAGGTCAGACTGGGTGCCAAGTCCAGACAAGGTCAAGACTTTTGCTCAGAACAAACAGACAACACACAACAAAGGAGTCTCAGACTGCAGACAGGGAGGCAAGCAGGCAGGGGATGGAGAGAGAGCGAGGAAGGAGGGAAAGGCAGAGCAAGAGAGACACTGTAAGTGGGAGACAATGAATAATAAGAAACATGGAAAGAATGATGGTGGGTGAGGGAAGAATGTAAGACAAGAGATTGATGAAAGACGAAGGAAGAGTTGGGAGAAAACAAGAAGCGACTTGTGGGAGCGCAAGATGAGGATGGAGGGATGGGGTTAGAGGAAAGATGGATAAAAGCGATGGGGGGCAAGTGGAGATACAGGCAGGGTTTAAAGAGAGGGAGTGGGAGGCAAATGAAAATAATGAAACAATGAACAAGAGACAAGAGGCAGACGTGGCTGTGAAGCAGCGATCATTGTGTCTCCCAGTGGTGCCCTGATCTGGGAGGTCATCCCAGATCAGTTCAGTGTGTGTGTGTGTGTCTGTGTGTGTGTGTGTGTGTGTGTCACAGAACCACATTCAGCATCTCCACAAAGAAGCCAGTGTATGCTGGGACAGACTCGCCTGTCTGAACACTCATCTTTTTCTGTGATTTGAAGCTTTCCTTTGTAGGATACTCAGGCAGACACACAGGCATCCGTCTACTGTAGAACTCACTATTACTGTGTGACTTGGAGTTTGACTTGTGCTGCCCCCTGCTGGTTTAAACACATTAGAACAGTCAGTCAGAAAAGAGCTCAATCAGGGATTCTGTGGCTCCTTAAAAACCGGTATAAGCCTGGCAAAACTCTGATTCAGTGTCCTTTTATGAGATGATTTGGCTTTTAATCATATCATATTAACTTAATCAGTAGATAGAGTTTGACCAGTTATCATGAGACGTTACATTGCTTTGTTAGATAGGCCTTTTTAGCAGCAGAGATTTGACATGTAGGAAAAGCACAGGTGTTAATAATAACATTCACAGTGTTGTGTTTATGTAAGCCATGACTGACAAGCTCTTAGGACTTCACAAGAACAGTTCCAGTGAGAATTGTGGGTTCCTAAAACTGTTGGAGCTAAATGGAATTCAGCCATTGTTCATTTTAGAGCTGCAGTGAATGATAGAAAATGTTTTAGCAACTGTTTTGATAATAGATTCATCTTTTTAGTAGAATGTAAATGAAATGTTGTGGGGAGTTAGGCAGTTGGTTGGGCAGTAATTGACATTTGAAGACATTATATTTGGTTCTGGGAAATTAGAATGTAAAGTGTTCAGTATTTGTGACATTTTGTCGACAAAATCAATCAACTAATCGAGAGAATTACCAGCAAATCAACTGCTAATGGAAATCGTCATTAATTGCATCTCTATGTACTTTAATTTTTTAGACATGTGCACTTCCTACTGTCACATGACTGAATGTCTTCTGTTGCAAAAGGACGATGGACTGAATTCTGTAATCAGAGTATGGCTCTTAAATTGGGGTGTGGTTGTGAGATAAAAGTTTCAGAAAAGAGGAAGGATCGGGGTAAACGCAGACACACATCAAGCACATTATTAGGAATGGACGTGCAGGCTAAAGCAATCCAATATTAATGCACTGCAGTTAACTTCAAGTTTACAAAGCTTCTACATATTTAGATGTTGTTACTGTCAGAAAAGTGAAAATTCTATTTTGTGGTAATGATTGTGGTTGTTGCAGATGGTGCTGGTGTACAGAGCTGCATTATGTTTTGCCCCCCTCATGCATGTTAATAGGGTGGAAATGTATAAATATCAGTCACAGAAATACGTCATCTCTGCTAAGGCTTGTGAAGTGACTCTCTTGTTTATAAGCAACAAAACTGGAAACCGGCATCTTAAAAGGGCTTTCTTTTTTTTAAAAAATAGCTTCTTTATTTTTTATATGCTCCACTCTGAAGTGAATACTGTAAGCAAAGTCACAGTCTTATTTTTAGCCACATCACAGAGGTAGTTATTTAGTTAATAAAACTACAGCTGCTTTCATTTTCCATTGAAGGAATTTTTAAACAAATATATAAATTAGCAAGTTGTAACTTCCTAAATGTGAAGATTTGCTGCTATTATTTCTCTTCTGCGGAGGTAAAGTGAATATCTGAAGCTTGTGCTCTGGAAAACTGTGATTAAAAAAAATTTGTAAACATAATGGTTGATAAATTGATCTAAATCAAATCAAATCAAATTTTATTTGTAGAGCACTTTTCATACAACGTGTAACACAAAGTTCTTTACATGTAGGCCTAGACAACAATCTACAAATGAATCAAAAATGACAATAACTACTGACAATCTCATGTCTGACCTTTATACCACACAATTTAGGCTTTTCTGAAATTGTGTTGATTCAGTGATTTGAACCTGCATCCCCCCTAAATGTTCGATGCTAATCCTCCTCTCCCCTTCCATGTGTTTGTGCAGCTGAACTGGAGTTTGTTCAGATTGTCATCATCATCGTGGTGATGACAGTGATGGTGGTGGTGATCATCTGCCTGCTCAACCACTACAAGCTCTCCACCTGGTCCTTCATAACAAGGCAGAGCCAGGCCCGCAGGCATGACCATGCCCTACAGCAGGTTAGTAACACTGTGTGTGTGTGTGTGTGTGTGTGTGTGTGTGTGTGTGTGTGTGTGTGTGTGTTACTGTGTGTGTGTGTGTGTGTTACTGTGTGTGTGTGTGTGTTACTGTGTGTGTATGTAAGAGGCAAAAAGAGACTGTTTGTATTGGGTTGTGTTTAGTTGCTCTGGCAGTGCTGTTCTCCCAGCATCCATGCCAGTAACATTTTTGATCTAAATTGATAGCGAGTGAAATGCTGTGTGTGTGTGTGTGTGTGTGTGTGTGTGTGTGTGTGTGTGTGTGTGTGTGTGTGTGTGTGTGTGTGTGTTCATCTGTTCTCACTGAATGTCCCTGCCTAGTCATTGTGACAGTACATTTCTGCATTTCTGAAGCAGGACAAACATAGCTTACCAGTATGTTCCCAGTAAAGCTGCGCTGAGCTAAATGAATCCTTTTATCCCAGTCGGAGTTTCTGTCCCAGTTTCACTGAGGTAACAGCTTTGCTTCAGTCTGTTAGGTGAACTTGCTGAATTGGTTTCTTCAGAGCCAGACTCTGTCAGGCCTTGATGTTTAATTCACTACAGCGCCGTCTAGACAGCAGCGGCTCTGCCCCCATACTGACATGTCGACACTCTGGGACAAACACACACACACACTTGCTTATACACACATTGCAAAATTGCTTCCACTGAAATAGGCTCAGGTACAGAATATGATGCATAATTATCTTCAGCTTCGAGACCAGCATCTGAAATGATTCCAGCTTGGTTGTTTCATTACAGATTATTTACATTTAGCTGGTAACATCTCATCTTTTCTTTTTTATTTTTCCCGACACTGTGCTCCGTACTGTCCAATCAAAGCAGAAATTATGCAAAGAGAAGCAGACACAGAGCACAAAATGGCATAAATGCAACATCAGAAAGCAACAAGCGGAGAAAGCCCTGTAGCAGAGATAGAGCAATTTGTAAGAATAGCCAATGGCCTTTGCCCCTAGAAGACACATAAATAAACAGGGTTTATGCATGTTTGTCCTCCTTTTCATGTCTCTTTTTCCCACTAAATATTGTTGACTGTGCCGTCTGAGAAAAGATCCTCAAGTCAAATGTAGACCAAGGGAAACTGCAATTATTTGATAGTTGTGTTTCTTTGTTGTAGCTTTAATCCTGCCTATTTTTAAGACAGGAGCCGTCTGGCTTTTGTTGTCCTCGCTCCCAAACAGGGCAGGATTTTGGGTTTGAAGCCATCAGGCGTTTCTCTGTGCTGCTGTTTCATCTTTCATGTCCTCATTAAGTTGTTACTTTTTGGGTGTTTTTTCACCTCTCTTCATCTTTCTTCAAGGAAAAAGAATGTTTCATCAGCTTAATGGTTTTACATGAAATTCCATCCCAGACATAGAAAACAACAAAGCAGTAATGATTCTAGGTTACTAAAACTTTAACTAATGGCAGTAAATCTAACATGCATTAGATACATTATCAGATGCATGGTAAACATTCAAGAAGATCACCTAAAGGGTAAAGATACACTAACATATGGTATTTATTTAATCACATTACTACAAGAAAATTCCACTTGAACTCAAACATAGGCCTAGTCCAAGCTTCAGACAGTTGAACAACATTCTGAGAACACTTTAAATCTGAGCCTCCTTCTTTGTTTTGTCTGTCTCGGTGTGTAGGATGGGTGTCTGTGGCCTTCAGACAGTGGCTCTCGACAAGGTGCCTCAGAGGTAAGATTACCACCACGCTGACCCCTGTTA
The DNA here is from genome assembly GCA_024666655.1 of Dascyllus trimaculatus. NCBI lineage: Eukaryota > Metazoa > Chordata > Actinopteri > Pomacentridae > Dascyllus > Dascyllus trimaculatus. The sequence continues at coordinate 32,922,520 of CM045451.1, forward strand.
AACCCACAGCCAAGCCTTGTTTGCTGGGAGGATCATGGATGCATTATAGGAACTGGATGTGGGTCTCAAAGATGGCTGAATCCAGTTCCTTATTGCATTCACAGAAAGGACACAGACCGAGCAGGGCTGTGACTATACTTAGTATATCCAACCATTAGATTCAGATATTTACAGCTTTATGTATTGAATAGCTTCTCTGCTCTGTCAGGTGCCTGCAAACAGGTCATTTTCTAGCGTGTAGCCACTAGCCAGCTAACTGAGTTACTGCAGTAAGCTTATTGCTCTCTCTAAATCATTTTCCGTGGCAGCTAGTGTTTTCCTCACTATGTTTTTGAACTCATCATCTGCAACAGCCCTAGCTCTTGGCTAGCTGACATATTTTCTCCCTGCTTCATTTCTGCCAGGAGAAGCCATGAACTTGCTTTTGCTTGTCATGAATTTGTTTGGCCGTTCTGTTAGAGGAGCCTTAAGAAACTTCTGCAGATGGAACTGTGCTAAACTAAACACTGTTAGGACTGATGAACTCTGAAAGACTATGAACAGACATGAAAACACATGGTAGCCTAGCGACATTCATGCTATTTTGGTACGCTGTCCATTTAAAAAGAATATTTGAACTTACATTGGTCAATAAATATAGCCTCACTACTGTTCAGGCTAATAGTTTTCAGCATTGTTCCTGTTCATTCAACTTAAGTTTGGCACAAAAAGTTAGACAGGGCTCGACAATATGATCTGAAATATGACAAATTGACACATTTACTGCATCTCAGTCATGATAATGCAGATATGACAATAATTTTTTCCTTTCTCTTAAATTTTTTAAAGTTTTACCAGAACAAGCACAGTGTGATCAACTAAACTTATAGAACTTTTGAATGGGACTCATTTGGTCAGGCTGCATAATTTCAAATTTTAAATCAAAATGGGTCGCCGTAAGGCTCGCTGAGTTAGGGCATTACCATGTGGGTGCAGGTCGCCAGCAGCAGTCGTGAGTTTAAGTCCAGCTCCCGACCCTTTGCTGCATGTCTCTCTCTCTCCTCTATACCCCTTTCATTCTCTCTATCAATAAAAACGGAAAAACTCCCCAAAAACATATTTTAAAAAAACAAAGTTTTTAACACTCTGAACTGAGGCTCCAGTTTTTTTCCTGTGGCTCTCAGAGACACTATTTTAATAGTGATAAAATATTTATAGATAGATAGGATATAGATAGGATAGATACATGACAGGATTTGTAGTAGTGGCCCAACACTCCTTTAAACTATTGTGTTACCTGGTTACTGAAAATCTTCTCTGTAAGGATGCTCACTGTCTGCGAAAAGTGCTGTCAAATAATTGTGAGGCCTTGGAATAATTATCAGAGACAAAGTACAGTGTGAGGAAGCCTTTTGGCCTTTCCTTTTACTAGGGCAGCCCCCAAACAAAGATTTTCCTAGTCAACTGGTAGACGTTAATTGAAGCCATAAGTATTCGCGACACATTCGTGATATTTATTTCATTATGTAAATATATTTTTGGGGGGCATCAGACATAATTTGGGTTCCAGGGCTGAGAGAGAATGTTGTAAGTAGGCTGACATGATTAACACTATGCTGCATTACACAGAAATGCAAAACCGCAGCTAATAATGAGCCTTTAAAATATACTTACAAGCGAATGCACAAAGCGAGCTGCAGCAACACTGGCAAAAGCAGCAGGCTAATGATTCTAAATGTATCTGAGAAACAAGCAATGAGACTTAGCATTTTGTTAACAAGCCTGATCATATGCTGCACCTTGTGCTCACTAACGTTAACTATAGGACCCTGCTAAAACTAAAACTGTCCTCAGCAACTAATGTTTGGTTGACTATTAAGGGCAACCCTACTCATATTTCCCCAGCGTTACCAGTACTTCATAGGTTTTGTCCATGTTTCTGTTCTGTGTCCAGTGTGGCTTCACCAAACAAGTTCAACATTCTGATTTTTAAATTTTTTTTGGCCATAAAACAGGCTCTTGATGCTATAAAGCCATCCAGCAGCACTCCTGTCAAGTTAGATTTGGTTTCTGTGGCCTTATTGCTGAGTTGTTAAAATTGCTCAAGCTATATAGTATGTGAAAATGACTTGAAGGTGGTGGCTAACATGCATTAAACAGTTTGACATTCAGAATTAGAAAAAAGTAGAGTCTGTGATAAGGCAACTTAAAGGAATGAAACGGGGTGAAAAAAGACCTGAACTCACTCAGACATCTCTTTTGTCGAATCTACATGCTTTACTTCTGTTATAAAAGACGTCTCTGTCTCCTCTCAGCTCTTTTTGGTGTCGTTGTTGGCTTATTTATAAGGGTTCGACCCTGGATAATTGTTCTGTGGTTACAGGAATACAGTCAGGGCACAAAGATCCTGACATTTGCATTTTGGTTGCTTGTAAATATTTGATCATCCAGGAATTGGAGCTGTTGCACTGGGTGCGGTTGGCACAATACTCCAAACGAAATCAGAATTGGCATGTTCTCAAAGACTCGTGAATTCAGAACTGCAAACAAACGCCAGTATACTCAGTGTGACCGGTGATCTGTTTATTTAATGGCGTCCATGACAGATGGAGGAGCTTACAAGTCGCAGTGGGAAGAGGCGCTTTGGGAGAACATGGAGTTCAAAGAACGCTCAAAACTGCAACCAATCACATGTCGGCACTGTAAAGTTGCAGATTTTCATATACTGAGACTGTGTGAGAAGTTGAGGCTGGCCAGTCGGACATACTGTGGCATCCTGTGTAAACAGAAGTGCTCATTTGCACCAAAGCGAACACACCAAATTCGCTTTCATTTGAAGTGCACGGCCATTTAAAAGCCTTGTGTAAACAAAACTAACAGAGAAGAAGAGAGAGAGAGATGATGTTTGGATTGAGAGAGGAAAGAGTGAAAGGTGCATGTGAAGAAAGAGGTTCAGGAGGCTGAAAGGAGGTAAAAACAGTCAAAGCACCTACAGAGACCCGGAAAAGAGGAGAAGGCCATGGAGACACAAACGCAGAGGGAGATGCAGCCAGTGAGTGTGGGTGGCTGATAGATGCAGGGATGGGGGCTGTGTGTGTGTGTGTGTGTGTGTGTGTGTGTGTGTGTGTGTGGCGGGGAGGGGGTGTGGATGGTTTTTGGTGCGTCATTAATCAGCAACACCTCCCCTGACACTGTCTAGACAGCCGTCTGAGAGCTGCCCTGCTCTGCTGCGCTCTGCTCCCTCTATCAGCTACACACCTTTCTCCCCCCCTCCGTCTGTCTATCTGTCTATCTCTACACTTTCTCTCTCTCTCTCTGTTCTCTTCCTTTATGTCTCCAGCTCTGTTTCTCTCCTTGCTTTCTTTATCTCCACAGCTTTTTCTTCTCCTTCTCCTTTCTCTACTCTCTCTCTCTCCTTATCTCAGTAGCCTTTCTTTTTAATCCTTTCAGTTCCACTCTTTCTCTCCCTCTGTCTCTCCATTTCAATTGCCCTGATCCTCTACTCCCCCCCCCCCTCCAGGTTTTTTCCCAGTCTGTTGTTCTCTCCATCCAGACTGCCTTGTCAGTGGGGGTTGACTATTAGAGCCACAGTCACTAATTGAAATGGTTTCCCTCTGATAATGACTCGCCACAGTACAAATGTGTGCAATTGGATAGAAATGTGAGAAATGAAGAAATGGATCATGCCGTCACAGCCTGAAGAGTTAATTGAGGTGAAGATCTCTGACAAAAGCTTGTGGATGAACCAATGTGTTGGATGTTCTGTTTTAGCAGGGGATCTTTTCTTCCGTTTACTGTAATTACACTTTGGTGTATGTACGAGCTAATTGCTAACACAATGCTGTATGCTTATGCTCTAGCAGGACAATCACTCATTGGAGTGTTTGCATTGAATTCAGTTATACTGCATCAAAATGCATTTTCTAAGCAGTAAGTTAAAAACTGTTGCATACTCAACATGCTTCACTCTACATACTATATTCTGATATTTGACACTTAACAAATGCTGATCGTTTCATCTTCTGTGATCAATATGTGTAGTCAAGTTTTGAGTCGGCGTTATGTGTCCACAAAGGGTCACAAGGCTACAAGGGATTTACATCATGGGACATATGAAGTACAGGATTGTACAAGACAAGGAACTAACTGCTGAGCTAATAATAGACTATGTAGTGAATATGTTGTGATTTATGGTTGTACAATGTCATTTTTACTGTATTTAGTTTATTTAATGACTAAACAAACATCTAATCAATCAGCGTAAAATTAATAATTATCATTAAAATCACTTGGCAAGTAAAAAACAACCATTTTCTGGTTCAAGCCACATTGCTAATTACATATTTCTGAATTTTGGACTGTTGATCGGACAAAAGAAGCAATTTAACATTGTTGCTTTTGAAGTAGTGCTACGTGTGTCTTGTTTGTTTCAGTATTTAATTGAGGAGTAACTGACAATGGAAAGGATCCCAGCATCTCTAGTCAAAATTAATGATTCCGATTATTTTCTTGTTCAAGGAAGTAAAATTAGTGTTGAAGTTTTTGTTTTATATATAAAACAATGAAACACAGTTTATTGCACTGAAACTCAGTTTGATTATTTTGTGTCATTTTGCATACAGTTGCTGTTACGTGTCATATTTCAGTATCCCATAATATTTTTATTAATATTGTGATGTTGATTTTTGCCTGTTCATATTGCCTGTTGATGCCTGCTGACTCATACCTGACATCCTTTTGTTTCTCCTCTTCTTTCCCTCTTTCCCATTTCCTACCTTCCTGTCCTTTTGCCCATATCCTCTCCCTCTCTCCCCTCTTCTTTTTCTTCTTTTGCCCCTCTCTGCCTCTGTCTCTCTCTCAGGTATTATACGCTCCGCAGGCCAGGGATCGCTTCACTGCTCCCTCCTTCATGCAGCGCGACCGCTTCAGCCGCTTCCAGCCCACCTACCCCTACCTGCAGCACCAGATCGACCTGCCGCCCACCATCTCGCTGTCAGACGGAGAGGAGCCCCCGCCGTACCAGGGACCCTGCACCCTGCAACTCCGTGACCCCGAGCAGCAGATGGAGCTCAATCGTGAGTCGGTGAGGGCGCCGCCCAACAGGACCATCTACGACAGTGACTTGATCGACATGGGAGGAGGCGGTAGCCTGGGAGGGGTGGGGGGAGGAGGGGGAGGCATTGGGGGAGGTGGTCCAAGGCCACCTAGCAGTAACTCGGGCATCAGTGCGGCCAACTCCAGCAGCCACGGGCGCATGGAGGGTCCCCCACCGGCATACAGCGAAGTGATGGGCCACTACCCCGGCTCAGCGTTCTTTCTACACCAGCACAGCAATAACCAGAGGGTGGGGAGGCCGGGGGGGCCGGGGAGCAGGACGATCCAGCAGCAGAGCCAATCAGAAAGCACAATAGTACCTGCCAAGGCCAAGGACGGCCAACCAGAGGACCTGGTGTGAAGAAAAGGGGAGGGGCGGGTGGAGCCACCCACCCAGACTGAAAACTGTCTCTCTTGTTCACCCTGATCACCTGTAAGCAGTGGTCTCTCTACCGCTCTCTCTCTGTCTCTCATGTCCTCTCTCCACACTCCCATGCACAAATAAATATCAACCTTAGCGACAACAAAACAAGAAGAGAGAAACCAAGAGTTGATTTCATTTCAGTTTCTTTCGGACGTTAATAATTCAAACTGCTGGGGCAGGATGTATGCACTGCGTGGAGACTTTTTGTTCCTTCATTTTGAGAAAGAAACACACTGCTAGCACAGATTGAAACAATTCTCTCGTTTTTGCCCCCTCGGGTGACAGTTCAGTCCCCGGGAAAAGAGGAGGATGTTTTTTCCATTTTTGTTTTATTTTTCGGACCGGGATCTGTGCACAAAGCAAGAACTGAGAATCAAGGACTTACAGAGAACACAACAAAACAAGAGACTCACAAACCCAAATCTTAGTGCCAAGGTTCACGAGGAAGCAAAACAAAGGGGGAAAAAAGACTCGTTCTAACATTCAAAACACAAAAAAGAAAAGTTATCTAAAAGTTGCACTATCTTTTTGTTGTAAAAGAGAAGAGGGAAATGATGTTATGTGATGATGATAATGATGATGTTTGTTTTTTTCTTCTTTTTTATTTCCTGTTTTTTTATTTTTTGTCCTTTTCATGAATGGACTGATTGACTGACTGAACTTTGGCTCCAAAGTTGTTTAAACAGTTGGGAGCAAAAAAAACAAAACAAGTATTATAAGCTTATGTCCTTCTTCGAAAACCGCAAGAAATACTCGTACCCAGCCTACAACATCTCTGTCTGCTTACACCACAGGCACAGTGAGACTTAGTAAGAGAATAACCTTGTACTGCTTCACGTCCGTGTTCACTTTAGCCTTGTGGGGGGAAGAGATCTGCTTTGTGACCAGCCACTGGGTGGACAGAACATTTCTTACTTCCTCGTAGTTTATTACAAAGATTCAAAGGTGGATTTCCCCAAACCGGAGTAGTTATTAAACTCTGCTTAACAAGATCTAGCATGATTCAAAATAAGCTTCGTGGGAAATCTGGCCTAGATGGTCGGATATCAAGTAAACAAACTAAAACGAAACTCAACAGCCAAAAACTAACAAACAACATATCGTGTCCACCAGGCCGCCTGGTCAAAGCAGACTCTTCTCTTTTCAAAACTGTCCCGACATCTAAGCACCTGACACTTCCTCTTTCCTGTTTCCTTCATCCAACCCCTCTCAGCCCCCACCCCTCCGTCACTGCTCATCTCGACATGCACAGTGCATTCTGCCAACAGCCACACTGAACTCGATCACCTGCCGCCATGACAACGAAAAAACACAAAGCAAAACAACAACAACAAAAAAAACCTACAAAAAAATGAAGGCTCAGCTCTCGGTCTTCACGTCTCTAAAGCCACAAAAAAAAAAGATGACACAAAGTGACGATTTCTGTCTGCATCCGCCAGCACAGCGATCAGGTTTTAAACGAAAAACTGTCTGTGGTCGAAGTCAAAGGGCTATGGGAGGGTCCTTTTTGTAAAAGAAACAAAAAACCTTTTTGAAAATCTAGCCTTTTTCTCTGCTCATCGTTGCCTTCTCCTCTGCTCTTGCGCTTTCTCTGTCTCCTCTTCCTTGTTTGCGTTCAGCGCCTGTGCCCCCTTCCTCCTCCTCCCATCCCTGCTTTCTAACAGTGTCTTTGATAAGCACTGGGTTCATCATCCCTCCTTCCATCCGTGTGCAGAAAAAGTGCGATCAAATGATGCAGAGTCCGCCAAGCCCTTTAAAGTGGAGACTGGAGTGGAGCCCTCGTTTGGCAGCGTGCTAGTGCAGTCCTCTCCTCGCTGTATAAGTGTGTACGCGTGTGTTTGTTGGTCAGACCTCTTAACAACACAGAAAAGCACTTAATGCTCCAGCAGGAGTATTGTGTGTGTGCGTGTGTGTGCGTGTAGCTGAGTGATTTATTAACTGACTGCTTTGAGTTTAGAGATTCAAGGACATTTTTGAGACTGTCCATATTAACACAACATCAATTAAGCTTTCATTGAAATTCAGCAGTGTGTCTCCTTAAAAAGCCAGAAATGCACGGTGGTCATTATCACAGTGCAGAGGTGACGTCACTGTAAAAGCTCAAAGAAAGTGCGTGTCACGGTCCAGTCCACCCCACAGGTTCCATTAAAGCTGCACAAGGAAAACACCTGCACTGGTAATACAGTCGTGTCACAAAGAGTCTAAGTTTCATACTGCATCTGACTCCAAACAGGCTCTGAGTATTAGCCTTAGCATGTTAGCATGTCCACTAAAAATGTTTGTATTTGGAGGATAGATGGACCTTTTTGACCCTCAGTGTGACATGCTGTTGGTATTTTATGTTTTTCCATCAACAAATCCCATGAAACCTTTTGAATGCTTACATTCCTCACAGTCAGCCCCAAACCCAGTGTAGCTGAGCAAAAGAGAAAAGATGGATCAGGGTGAAATGACAGTTTGGATGCCAAAATCCATCTTTGTCTCAAGTACAACTTGTAACCACATGACTACAGCTTCATGCTTGGGTCACATGATGACAGACTAGATTTAAAAGGCAATGGCAAGCTTAAAAAACAGTTAATAGGTGGGCCTTTTTTTGTCAAACTGTGTTTCCAGTGTCCAGCTTACAGAAAAGTGAAGCAGTAAACTCCTAAAACACCTGGGCATTGTAGTTTTTAGCAAACACGACTGAAAATAATAATTGGTTTGGGGATTCTTTTCAGCTGTGGATTGTTATTTTTTACAGCAACAGGAAGGTACATGTGGGACTGAATCCAAATAACCTATAGTGTGTGTGTGTGTGTGTGTGTTTTCTCATGGTAATGAAGAAAACCATGGCCCAGCACAACAGTGAGGCTCACTGATGTGTTTTTTGGACAACAATAGAGCTCTGTGGCTCAGAGGAATGAAATCTATCAGGCTTTGATATAGACACACACACACACACACACACACACACAGTGCTTGTTGGTAGGATCTGTTTATTGTTGCTTTGGATCTTTTCATGAGATTTGTTGACAAGAAGAAAAATATCAAATATCAGATTAAACATCCTCTACCACTTTCTGTCAGTACAAACTAAAACTTTACAGTGACTTCTTACCAGCTACAAACATACGTATGTGTGTGAAATACAACACGAGACACCTTTAATGCTGAAATAACATTGGATTAAGTCCGTCACTGTTTACAAGACTCGGTAATCGTCTGCTGCTCCAAGCCGCAGCCCGAATATGAAGTTGCCTGATGAAGTGGCATTAATGTTTAGTGTTTGAAGGTCTCACACAATGCTAACGCAGCAGAGCTGAATCCCAGCCCAGGAACCAGGAAATGTTTCTATATGTCCGTATGCTCCCCCTCCTTGTGCACTCACAGCTCACATCTGATTTTACGCTCCGCAGACATCGTGATGATGGAAGTTTTGGTCATTTCGGTCAGCGAAAAGCCCCCCGATCCCGTTAGCGTCAGTGTGTTTGAATGTATGCACGTGTCCCAGTGTGTGTCCATCTGGCTCTACTGTTATGTGTGTGTTACTACATCGCTGCTGCTATTGCTGTTGCTGCTGCTACTGCTACTATTGTTGCTACTGCTGCTTCTCATCCCCCCCACCCCCACCCCCGAGCCCCTCTGTCCATCCTGTGCCCCTCAACTCATCCAAAACTAGGAGAGAAATCTGACCCTCTGCAGTCAAACCCACAAGTATTGAGAAAAGCAAGACCCATATTTCAACATTTTCATTTCCGAAAAGTCGAGGTGCATCAGCCGCCGCTAAGATTGTCCCAACACTTTTGGCCTTTGACTGTACAGACCTGCTTCAAACCCACATTTCTTCTCCAGTTTTTTCTTCTTTCTTTCTGTTGTTTTTCTCAGCTTGTTCTGTCTGCGCAGTCATAGCTTGTAAATGGAGGATATAAAGATGAATTTTATGTTTTCTACAAGGAGGTTTGCATGTTACTATTATGTGAGTAAATAAGGTGCCTAATGTTCATGTTTGAGCAGACCACACCTCAGTCAGACTGCTGCTCGGAATCTGTGCAGGCGCTCTATCTCGGCGGGGGTCACCACCTGTCTGGCAAAATAAAACAGACGTACGCCAGGACTGCCAAAAACGATCGTTTCTGTCTTTTTGTAAAGTTGTGGACAGATAGGAGTCTGGTCCAGTGTTTGTCGTTCAGAGCCATTCTCGAGCTTTTGTTTGACTGAATCGGATCCTGAACCTTAAATTCCTTTCAAGTCTGCTTGAAACTCGACTGATCTAGCAATCACAGAATCAACAGCGTGCCTGTTTCCAAACTTGCAGCTCCACCTTGAACATTTTTAGCTCTGGGTTCTGGTTACGAGCGCAGCGGTTACGAGCGTGCTCACCGGCCATTGTGCCAGACAGGAGCGGTCGCTCCCAGAGAAGCAACTGAAGCCATTCCAAGCAGTAATGTGACCCGCGTGTGGAGCAGACATAGGAACCCACTTGCACTCAAAAAGCTCCCACCTTCGTTGTGCCTCACTTCCAACGGTGCTTTTTTCAGTAGTCTGTCTTTCTTTATGTTTGTTTGTAAGGTGCTGTATATAACTTGAATATATTATGCACATATCCTACCCAATGGGTAGAAACCACAAAAGATGTTGTGAATAATGTAATATAATGTATAGACAATATAAGAATTTTAAGAAGGCAGCATCAAATTTGTAAATGCCTACAGTTAAAAAACGTGCTTTGTCTTTTTTTTATGGAAAACATGGTTTGCAAAGTATGCTTAGAATATGGTTGCAACACAAATACAAATTACTACTTATAATATTTTGCTATAAATAATAGTCTGTTATGATAAGGATGAGATAACCTCTGGATTAAGGACGCTGTTGAGAAAAGATATTCACTTGTTTATTGGATTCCTCTGTCACCGTGCCAGCCATCATTCAGGTACTGGCTGGTGGTTTTTCTTTTGACCACGATCGACTAACAAATGTATAGTTCTATTACAAAGATCTTTTACGAAAACATATATCACGTACACATCAGTCGGTGTTTATGCCACGACTTCAGCCGGGCCAGCGGCTGAATTTCAACTCGCTTTGTAAATGGTCGAACAAAAAGCAAGCAAGCTGTCCAGTTTGGGAGACGACCACTGCACACAAGAGCCGTCAGCACTTCTCCGTGAAATGGGAGACTGTGCTCGTGTAATCATTTAATTTTAGTCTCTTTTAGCCGTTGTTTTGTATATCTGCCAAAGTATAAAAACCTGCTGAGCACACTCGGCACTGCTATAGGTCTGGCTGGATGTTAGACTCTGGTTATTAAAGCATTTCAGCTCAAGAGGATGGTCGACTTTTTAATCACATGGCTGTTGAAGGAAAAGCATCAAAGGAAACTTCAAAAACATGATCGAGGGTCAAGATTGGAAAAGTTGCACCAGCGAGTGGGAAAACAATGCCGTTAAAACTGTCGTTTAACTTTTCTCTCTTTGTTATTTTTTTATGGTTATTTTCTACATTACATTGTTATATGTGGCACAGTATATTGAAACAGAAGTCATGTTTAATCTGCATTTATTTACAGTATGTACTGAAAATAACTCCACTGTACAATAACCGCAGAGCATGCTCATTCTTATCTATAGACGATGTACATAGCAACGCGCCATTTTCTCTTCAAAGCACCAAATAAGTGGCAGTTGTGTAGTTTTAATTTGGAAAAAGTCTCTATTGTACCTTTGGCTGGAGCGCCGCTCGGCTCTCCTTCTTCTTAATAGACCTTTTTTTTTTCTTTTCTTTTCGTTTCCTGCACTAGCTTGAAGAACTAACTTGGGCTCAGACTGGTCTTGGTCTGATTTCTCCCCCTGCAGCGCGCTCCCTCTTTCCACTTATCAGAAGTCTGTACTCAACTGCTGACTACAAGTAGCTGTTTTTATCGTTCCAGATTTTAATAATACTGATGATAATAATAACAATGATAACGTCTCAACAGTTTGGTATTCTCTCTGTCTTGACAGTTACCATAGGACTGCTTCCATCATGGGTTTTGTAACATCGGTTTGCTTTATTTACAAAATGAATCCTTCTCGTTCCCCCCTCCCCCCTCTGTGCTGAAATCTACATATATATATGGCTGTATTCAGTAACCATACAGTGTATATATATATATACATATATATATATCCAAACACAGAGGTAAAATTGTTGTGTATTTTTGCCTCTTTTTATTTAAGCAATTGTGATGTAATAGGTTTTAGGCCTAAGGTCTGTTATTGCAATACTTTTACAGAAAAGAAAGAAAAAAATCAAAAAACGTTGCTCTAAGTGCTGTTGTAGTCAAAGATTTTATGCTTGTACTTATGCTGTAGTCAAACTGCAGCGTAATGAATAAAACTTTAAAAGTGATTACTCTGGTGTTCTCCCTCTGTTTGTTCCTGTAGTCCTATATAGATAATGAGGTTTGGTAATGTGATTACAGCGTGAGCAGCGCTGCCACTCAGCTCTTTATCTGTCCTCACTGATGCAGCCAAATAACATGCGAGCAGGACTGAAGACGGATCAGCAACTTCTCAGACTTGTTAGCCTCGTTTCTGCGTTGCTCGAGGATGCAGGTTGAAGTCTGATGCACCGACACACAAGACACTGAGTGGGTGAATTCCTGCTATGACACTGTTAAGTAACATTTTATCTATTTAGCGCAATTCAGACAGACAAACCTCATGCACTTTACAGCTGAGTTCGTCTGTGTAACTGATAATTAAGTTGTAAAACCTGACATTTATGCCTTTTAGGCTAATTATCAATTATTATCACAGGCTTTACAAACCAAAACCTAAACTTTAGCCCTGCACCTTGTATGTCGTATGTGTAGGGTGAATGACAGATGTACAAGCATGAATACACTAGAGTGAAAGGAGCTTTACACACACATGTTGACACCTTATTGGCCGCTGCTGTACATTCCATTCATGCATCAATGCAGCTGCCATATTGTTCAGACGAAGCGGATCAGAACAGGAGCTCAACACAATTACAATTTTAAAAATCATAACAGTTTTCCAGCCATTTGGATTGTTACAAATGTAAGGTGTGCATCAGTGACACAGGATACTTGCTGCTTTTTGCACCAAAATACATCAAGTATTTGCAGAGCAGTACTTGTAATATTGAAGTTGTACTTCCTGCATACATGATTTCTAAGTGTATTCTTTTTTTACTGCGTCGTAAAATGGCTTCCATTACATAATTTTGTTTAGAATTATGAGATTATATACATATGTTTTGGCAGGCTTTTCTAATCTGTTTTGAGTGACATTGCTCCTTAAATACTTACCTGATCACACATTTTTTAAATGAAAATTACACCTACAGCGCATCAGCAGGATTATGCAGAGTGGCGGTGTTACAGTAAGACGTTCTGATGAAACAGGCTTACAGCTTTAAAGCACCTGGCAGGTACAGTGTTACTTCACTGTACAGCTACAGTGTTACTTCACTGTACAGCTACAGTGTTACTGTACCTGCCAGGTGCTCAGGTTGCAGAGTGAGTTGTCCACTAATTGCAAGGTTGGCGGTTCAATCCCCCACCCCTCCACATGTAGAAGTGTCCTTGTGCAAGACAGTAAGTGTCCCTAAGTTGCTCTCACCATTGGTGTGTGAATGAGAAACACATTGTAAAGCGCTTTAAGGACCACTAATGTAGAAGAGTGCTATAAGTGAGATCATTTGCCATGTTACTCTAACAACATGTTTCAAAGTCAGCACATTCAGAACAGTAAAGTACTGTACAACTGTAAGGCCCCTTTCAGACATGCACTCCTTTCCTTTAATCTGACAGCATCTGAACATGCCTGCTTCATGTCTGATGGCACAAACTGGTCAGTTTTCCATAAAAGTCGCAACTGCAAACTTACTGGGTCAGACCTAGTAACATTTCCATATCACTGTCAACTCAAGTCTAAACTGCATGCTACACATTACATTAATGGACAGGCACACACAAGCGACAGTACTTTAAGTTGTGTAAAGCAGTTTAGAAATGATTTTTCCACACTGCAGCTCCAATATTGGCCCAAAAACATCAAAGACACTTTGCCTGCCAAAATCCAACCATTCCAATTGACTTTGCTCTTCAATGTCACATCTCCTACAACCTGAAAAGTCTGTAAAAGACAGAGAGTAAGTCAGGTTAATGAGACTCAGGAGCTGAAGTTTAAAGTCTTGCTTCCAGCTGTTTGTAGGAGTCTTTCCTCTGAGTTTACTAAATACCTGTAGCATCATCCCAATGAGCATCTTCAAATCAACAGAGTTGGGTGCATTTACTCACAGCTGAGTGGTAATTTGGTTTGATGTACCTTATTCTCAGTTCTACTGTCTGTTTAACTACAACTTCTGGAAACCTATACGTAAAACAACTCCATTAGAGAAACACTACACAATATTGCATATTTTCATAACTAGAATCCAAACACAAAAGTTACTGTATGTCATGAAACCGTAGTAAACAAACACTTGAAAGTAGATACTATACTTAGCATAATGGGACATACATAGACCTGGCTGTATGTATCATTGTCAGCAACTTACTGATATATTACTGTAGTGTTTTCTTACCATGTGTAGGTAGCTTAGCTTTACTGCTAGCTAGTATCAACTGTAGATATACTCTATACACTCTTCTATACACTCTTTTGCCAAGTCGGGTTGATTTGCTTCTGGGAATTTGAGGTGAGAAGTCGGCCACAGCCTAGTGGTCTTTAAGTGTCTACAAAAGCAGAAAAGGTATTTGAGATGGTGTTTCTTTTTTCAGTTTTTATAACAATTGCAGGAATTACTTGCAGTCCTAAAAAAAATGAGTTGCATATCTTGACTGTCCACACAGTCAAAAAGTGTTTAGAGCTGAAATAGAGCAAAGTGCTGGTTCTTTCACTTAGAAGCTCCTCCTCCAGCTGACCCACAGTAGTTTTCATCTACAGAGAGAATACGGGCTTAAAGTGCACGAGCCAGAAAGATGCTGAAGTTTCTATTCTTGTTCGGGCGTGAAACTACAATTAAATCCTAAAATATCAGATGATATACCAGGTAGTTCTGGCACCGCTGAGGGAATAGTGGGCTGCTGAACACCACCTAAAGACCACACATCTACTGCCTCCCATGGGAAGGCCCACAGTAACAGAATACCTGGAGTAAAGGTGGAAAACAAGAGTCAATAATTACATTTTTGGAACTAAATACATTCCTGCACCGTTTTACATCTTGATTAATGTTGGTGACGTTTGGTCAGATTGTAGAAGATGAGCAAAAATAACTTCTAACACATTCTGCAAACCCGCCTGTATCTAACCAGCTACATGTTGGATGGCTGAGCCAAAGACAAACTATCTGACTCTGAAGGCTCTTTCACCCACTAACATTATATTATGTGGTTTAATATATGCTTTTATGACACATACAGTTTAGACACTTGAGGTCATTGAGGAGCTACAGGGACAGAAACAGAAATAAAGACTTCACAGTTCAAACTCTGTTGTCCAACCATCACTGTGTATTTGAAAAATTCTCCAAATCAGTCGATAGGTTTTGTTTTGCTTGATGGTAAAATGATCAAATCCACTTACCTGCTGTGTGATGGCTTTGAGAAAGCAGTTTGCCTCGTCTTGTCTGGCTTTTCAAATACTAGACAAGTTCACCTGTTGTGATCATAGAGAAGAACTGAACAATGCCGACCAGATCAATATCAAGGATTCTTTTCAGCATGGCCAGGTGGGGAGAAAACACAACACGTGTGACAGATGATAGAGCTGAGCAACAATTAATGTTGGGTATGTCATGAAATGTGGTGCTCAAAGACTGTTTGTGTCCGCAGGGCTCCTGAGAATCACTGGCTTTCTTCTAGAGGATCTTAATGGCCACCATGTCTTTGGTGTCTGTATTTCTGCAGGCAGTGACTTCGCTAAAGCAGCTGCTACACCTGAAGCACCTAAACTAGGACACTCTGCTGTGCAACAAGTTGTCAGGTCTTGATACATAAACATGGAGAAAAAATGTGTTACATCACTGCATCCAGTCAACACATCTACACCAACATACAACTTAACCAAGTAAAATTATAGGTTTCTAGACCATCCAGATGAGAAGCATTGAACAGGTTAGTCACAGGGTCAAAAAAGAAAATGCAACAATTGACTCAAAGTACTTAATGGATATTTTGTCCATTTTTACTTATGCATCGTCTCCGGTCTCCAGATTTCACAGAACAGCACACTGTGGAGATCAAATGTCTTTATCTTTTGTTGTAGCTTGATTTTGCCAAAGCTCAGCTGGAGGGAACTCTGTCTTTGACATCATGTTTCCATATTTTCTGTCTGACTTTTTGCCTTATATACTGGTGTATTTGGTGACTCTCACCTGTTTTACTTGATGATACAGATGACTGCAGGTCTTAGTTTGTAGGGGTTGTAATCAACATGTCTTCATGTCACGTTTTATAATTCCAATGCATTCAAAGAGCAGATTCACTGTGTTTTTAACAGCCCTTGTGTGAACACATGAAACTGAAATGAGTTTTGACCAATAAACTTGTCGTTTATGGGCGGCTGTGGTTCTGGTGGTAGAGCGGGTTGTCCACTGACCGCAAGGTTGGTGGTTCGATCCCTGGTCCCTCCACATGCCGAAGTGTCCTTGGGCAAGACACTGAATCCCAAGTTGCTCCCAGTGGTAGATTAGTGCCTTGCATGGCAGCTCTGTCGCCACTGGTGTGTGAATGGGTGAATGAGAAACACATTGTAAAGCGCTTTGGAACCACTAAGGTAGAAAATGGCGCAATATAAGTACAGACCATTTACCATTTACCATTACATCATTAACCTCGTTATGTTACAGAGAAGAATTGTGGAATCTGAGTCAGTCACCATGCTCTACACATCTTGTGACTGTGATAGATGCTGTAGACGGTCAAATAAACACTAATGCAGACAGAGTGTTTGTTTGGGATTGTTAGGAAATAGACTGCTTCCCACAAAGGAGAAGAATCGATGTCATTTATAGCAGGTTATAATGGAAGTCACTTTTTTCTTCTCTCCATCTGAAATAAATGCAACAAACACAAAATAAATAGCCTATAGTCCTTCTCCACCTAACATCCACATTAAAGCAGTATTTTTATTGGTTTACTGTTGCTGTTGTACATTCTGAAGTATATGTGTTCGATTGCACACCAGGAAGAAAATGTTGCTCCACATTGAAAAGATCTGCCAGAGGAAGTGGAATGCGGTAAAGGACACAGGAAGACGAACTAAAAATCAGTCAGAACACAACAATAATGCAGTTTAGATGTTCGACAGTAAAATCACTGACAGTTGTGGAATATTCTGCAAAAGTGAATTCACTAAAAGTGCCATCAGAGCTATTTATTGCAATAAACAGGACACATGTGTACTGGAGTGGTGGCTTCCAAAGACACGAGCTGAAGGTTTAAAGTCACACTCCGTCTTCCAGGTGAGTTTGTCTCCCATAGTCCTCCCAGCAAAGGGAATACATGGGTGTCAGTCTCCCTGGGTTTTATCTGTTATGTGTATTTGCCGTCACTAACAAGACGACCTGTCACTAAACAGAATTATTTATATGAGCATGTGTGCCTTTCATCCTCGTCCTCCTGCTTTACATCCACAAGAGAGACAAGACGAGGCCTTCTGTGGACTCCAAGGGTCAACATGGCCTCCCTGGATGAGACACAAACCTTCATACATGAGACCAAACAGTTAACATGTGAAATATGCAAAAAAAAATGACATCCCTAATGTAAGAAGTAAAATATAGCAAAATTAGTAATTAAAAATATAGAATTTCCATCACATTCCTTCCTACCCTGTTATCATTATTATTAAAAGAAACATTGTGGGGCCGCCGTATAGCTCACTGAGTTAAGGTGTTACCACGTGGGTGCAGGTCGCCAGCAGCCGGTCGTGAGCTCGAGTCCGGCTCATGACCCTTTGCTGCATGTCTCTCTCCTCTATACCCCCTTTCACCCTGTCTATTCATAAAGCTTCAAAAATCTCCCCCAGAAAAATTAATTTAAAAGAAACATTGTGGTTGAACCAAATTGTAAGTAGGTATCATTGTAGGATTACCAAACACTGCTAATAGGCTAAGATATGTTCAAGCAAGTAGTACAAATGTAAATAGTGTTCCTGAACAAATCAGTGTGTGTCAGAGCACAGAAAGTCCAAACCACATACAGAAGACACGACACATGAACAAAGTAAAACACTTGAATCACTGGCATTCCCATTAACTCCCAGCTGTATTATCTTAGCTAGCTAAAGCTAAGCTAAGCCAAACATTTTAAACAATAACCAGCAAAATCCGCTCTGGAAATTAATTGAAACTGAGTTGACTTGAAAGCCAAATTAGTGGACAGAAAGTATCCAAAATAGAGATTTGGATGCTGACTGCAGTATGATGAGTTGAGATGAGATTCAATTCAGTTCAGTTCAATTCAGTTTTATTTATATAGCACAAGTTCACAACATATGTCATTTCACAACACTTAACATAGTAATGTACAGACCTTGCGAATTATAAACAGAGAACAGAAAACCCAACAATCCAAAGTTGCCTTTGGATTCCCTGTGATAAGATAAGATAAGATAAGATAAGATAAGCTTTACTGATCCTTCACTGGAGAAATTTACATTGACCCAAACACGTAAGTAAAAAACTCCCCAAATAATCAGAGATCAACTTGTAGCTCTTCAGTACTTTTTAAAGTATCATGATCCATATCTATAAACTCTGAGTTCTCTAAGACTGCAGTTTAACTTCCTGAAGCTCTTCATGTTCACACAGCTTTGCTGTATTTGTAGCATTAATAGGACTCTGTAATACTTTGGATAAGGATAAAGATTCTTGTTGGTAGAGTATATACATCAAACTAAGGCAGAGCCATACTGACCTTCATTATCTGTCTCTTATCTGTGTAATGAGCAATACAATGCTGCTGTTTCTACAGATGTGCCAAATAACATGTACCATGTGATTCATGATAAAGCCTAAATAGTATTTTAGGGGCCAGGGATTGCTTTAAAAGGTCTTCCTTTTATTGTTCAAACCATTTTGCCAAGAATCTGTTTTGTTCTTTCCAGACTCATCTCAAGAGACTCTCTTTAATTCATTAAGTAACGTGGGAGATAAATAGACTGAAACATCTTGTCTGGGCCAGAGTTACTTGTACTCTGTATGTATTCAAACCATAATTTCACATACAGTGAATGTAAATAGTCTGTAATTCTGCATCCTGTCCCAAACACCAGTGTGTCTTCTTGCCTTTCCTTCTAAACCTGTATTCGGTCATCTGGTTTGATGGTATGGAGCCTCCCTGGAACTTCCTGTGGGAGTTTACCTGAGTGTGAACAGAGCTGAGAGCTAAAGTCAACACAGTACGTTTACATTTCATCACACCTTTGGTTCCTGCTATGACAGGGCCCAGTCTTTGTGTTGACTCAAAAGGTTCTTAAATGGGTAAAGTCTGTCCCTGCTCCTTATTATAGTTCTTATTGGAGTGAATCCCAGAGAGAGACATTTAGTCCACCTGAGCTCCACCTCTGAGCTAAGATGTTCCAAAGGGTTCCATTCTCTTGTCAGGTTTTTAAAGGAGGAAGCTTCAGCTCAATTTGAAAACACTATCAAGTCTGACCAAATAGTACTCCTGTTCTTCACTGAGTGTTGTTCGATGAAGTCTATTTGTTTGTGATCAGCTACTTGTGGTCAGCACCATGATACTGAATAAAATGGCATATTTATCTGAGTTCGAACATGGCTGGAAACATTCTGGATAATGAAATAAACAACAAAATATATGAGCTCTACAAATGTTCAGACGTCCTACTGTGAAAATGTTACATATCACACCTTCTCTGGGTGAAATATCCAACAATTGTATGATTAATCAAACCACGTTGACAGAGATTTTACAGTTTGCCCAGGTTTTGGCTGACTTTTCTCTCAGAGTTTATCTGCTGTATATCTGCATCAGCCAACACTGCTGGGAAAGATGATCACATACATAGAAATAAGATGCCACTGCAAAATGTTTCCCTTCCTTTCAAATTTGGAGGAATGAAGGAAGCACAGTCTGGGCTGAGCCTCAGATGAGCTTGTAACCCCCTTCTAAATCTGCTGATTCTTCCCTTCCTAGCGCAGTGCCGGTCAGATCCAGGTCACATGAAAAAGCTCGCTCTTCCTTCGTCTGTGTTTTTTTGTGAAAGAGTCGTTGGCACAGATCCTTCTGAGCCAGGAGCAAATGACTCACTCAGCCCTGTAAAGTAATGAAATGCATAAAACATAAGTTTCTCTATATTTCAGAAGCAAGACCAGTTTATTTATAGACAGACCCCATCTGGCAACTTGTCATAACATTCACAGGAGTGAAACAAAGCTAATGTTCAAAGCACTTAGACTCACTTACAAGTGCAGAGGGAGGCTGGGCCCCGGGCCCCCGCCTCCTGTCCTCTCTGTGAACCTCCTGCTGAAAAACGCTGCAAGGAGCACAACCCATCCCAATACTGTTCACATTTCCTCCTGAATCACTTTCTTCTGACTACACACACACACACACACATCTTGATAGCTGGCAGACTGGTGTAGGGCATGCAGAGGAAATCATGCATACATCAGCTGTTTGTTCAGAGATGAGACGTGATGCAGCTTCAGAGTCTGAACCTCTCCCAGCCTTTTAACATCAGACAGGAAACAGAAGAGGAGGAGGAGGAAACTGCTTTCTAAGTTTTCGACTTCCATATTTTATCAGGAAGCAGCCTTTGAATGTTTACTCCTGTTTGGAAACCTGTTTGAAGAAATGCTAACACATATTTAAACATGTGGTACCTCCTGGAGACAGTTCACTATGACTGGATTACCAGAGACCAGGGGCCTCCGAAGCCACCTGTTCACCGGTCTGTCAGTTGGGCATGGAGGGTATTTGCACCACTAAAGCATAGTGTAATCTAAGATAGGTGCTGCATTCTAAGTTAATTATTTCACCTAGGCCTGTGGATGGACCCACTCCTGAAATCTAGTCTAATGACCTTTATTATTTATATTTTACACCAGTCAATCACAACATTCTGACCACTGACAGGTGAAGCGAATAACATTGATCATATTGGTACTATGTGGTGTTCTGATGGAAAACCTTGGATTTTAACATCCATGTTGATGAGACTTAGACACCCAGAACAAACACACTCCCTCATGCAGATGGAAATCCCAAATGTCACTGGATGAAAATGCACCCCACCACATGGAAACAACATCAACCAATCAGGAACATGTTGAGGAACATGACAATGGTCCAACATGTTGATCTGACCTCCAAACTTCCTACAGCCCATTCTGATCAAAAAACACTCAACATCTCACTTAAACAGTATTATAGTATTATCAGCATAATGTACTTAAAATATCAAAAGTAAAAGTACTTGCTTGGCTGATGTATCATTATATTTTATTAACTTCTAGTGCTTGAGGCTGTGAAGCAGTTTTAATTGTTTCATGAAGCTCAGAAAGCTCAGCCCAGCGGTTTCCAAACTATCGATGGGGCTCCTCTGATCCCTAGGAGGAGGGTTAGACACAATTCTGAGTGGTCAAGAGATGATTAATGGCAGAGAATACAGAAACCAGTTTTTATTTTATACACATTTTTTTCTGATCTTTAATTTTTGGGGGTTAATATTGGATAATTTTACCAGTTCATGTAATTAAAGCGTGTGAGAAGTTTAATGAGTGACTTTTGGCTTAACTTCTAGTAACAGGTAGACATCATGGACAGGGGGAGATGCAGCTACTCCTTTATTTCTATGAGCTCCCAAGGCAAAGAGGAATCACTGGTTTATTCTGAAGTGTACTACATTCATAACCTTGTATGGGATTTATGCAAAATGTAAAATTGTAAAAGCCATCACAAAATAATTCAAGCACAACATTTTGTTCAAAAATAGTGGCATAGTAACAAAATATAAATAATAAAGTAAAGCACAAGTATGGCAAAACACAGTTCTGGATTTAATGCACTTAATTATTTCTCATCTCTGGCTATGACCTCAGTTTCACTTGCAACCCAGATTTAGTGGGTTACACAGAGCAGAGGAGTTGTTATTCATTAGTTAATGTATTCATATTTAACAAACTACTGGTGAAGAATGAACTTTTACCCTCTCAGAAGTTCAGCATTATCCACGGACCTCATTATCAGCAGTTTTCACTGGAAATGTTTTCTGACAGCGAGGTCTGAGCATGTTTCATTATTAAATGGACACTGTCGTTGAATGAAAAATATTTAGCAAAAATTTCTTTCATTGCTGAGCAACACAAAGGAAATTCCATTCGTCCTCATTGTGAAACTGATGCATGGCCAAATACCCAAAGGTTGAATGAGAAAATACCTGGTGCAGCTTCAGTAAACCGACCTTTTACCATTTAAACACAGATTCAAATGTCTGGTCTCTCTTCTATCTTTTCCTTTACTTACTGAAATTGGATTAAAGGGTTCCTCTTCTCTCTCCTTGGAAGTTTTCCCCTTTTAATGTTTTTTCAACACTGATTCATTGTCAGTTTAATCAGGTTTTTTGGAAAATAATTTAGAAAAAAAAGCTTTTATGTGGAATTAGAAACAGATTTTTACAAAGTAACATCAGTTAATTGAAAATAGAAAATGCAAAACAAGTGATTGAAATATTCACCCCCTAAAGTGACTCAACTAATTCAACACAGATGCAGCAAACTGGTGTTGAGATGTTACACATATAGTGAAATAGAGATTATCAGAGTGCAATTAATGTGTCTCATGTGATTGTAGTATAAAGACCCCTGTATCTGGAAGGTCCAGTCACTGGTAAATCAGTAACCCTGGTAATAACTACACAGTGAAAACAAAAGAACATTCCAAGAAGCTCAAACTAGAAGGTTAGGGGAAGAATACAGGAACATTTCAAAGTCACTAAAAAGCCTTTGGAGTTCAGTTAAATCCATCCGTAAGAAGTGGAAGGGATATGGCACAAGCATAAATCTGCCTAGAGCAGGTGATCCTCTAAAACTGAGTGACCAAGCAAGACAGAGACTAGTGAAGGAGGCCACCAAGACATCTATGACTCCTTTGAAGGAGTCACAAGCTTTAACCGTTGAGATGGGAGGGACTTCTGCACAGGTTCCTCACCAGTTAAAGCTTTATGGGAGAGTGGCAAAAAGAAAGCCACTGTTATAAGAAGCTCAAACTAAATCTGACTCTAGTATGCCTGAAGGCATGTGGGAGGCAATGAAGTCAATTAGAAGATGGTTCTTTGGTCTAATGAGACCAAAAAAATAAGCTCTTTTCACCATCAGACAAGACACCCAACACTCCACATCATCGCAAACACAATCATCCCGTCATGAGGCATGGTGGTGGCAGCATCATGATGTGGAGATGCTTCTCAGCAGCAGACCCTGAAAGGCTTGTAAGGGTAGAGAGGAAAATGAATGCAGCAAAGTGCAGGGAAATACTAAGACAACCTGATGCAGTCTGCAAGGGAAGCAAGTAAGTGACCCAAAGCTTCCAGCCAAAGCTGCTCAGAAATGGTTTAATGACAACAAGGTGAATGAAGAGGCTGAGTCAGAGCCCAGACCTCGGTCCAATGTAGAATTTGTGGCTGGACTTGAAAAGGGCTGTTCGCTCATGCTCAATGTGCAACCTGACAGAGAAGAAGAATTAAGTTAATTTGCAGCATCCAGACATGCAAAGGCGGATAGAGACCTATCCACACAGGCTCAGTGCTGTATTTGTGGCCAAAGGGGGGCATCTACTAAACACTGACTTGAAGGGCAATCATTTATTTCATGTTTTATATTCGTAATTAATTTGCATTACTTTGAATTCTGTTGTCCCCTTAAAATCAAATAATTTTTTTGTGTAAATTCTTGTCAAAAATTCAAATTGGACTGACAATGACAATACTGAAAAGCAATAAAAGGCTAAAACTCCAACGGAGTTAACACTGTAAATAGTTTAATGTTTTCCCATGAAAACACTATAAGTAAAGTTTTTTGGCCAAACTATTCCTATGAATGTGACCTCGGCTGCAACTTCCTAATACACGCACAGTCTGTCAGTGACATCAAAAACAACTCCACTGACCTTTGCTGAGAAAAGATGTAAAGTGGTGAAAATAATTGACTTCAGACAGTTTGGACAGCTTTCTCTCTGCTGACCTGTGCTTCACCTCGGGCTTCCCAGAGGCATCTTGACACTTGAGTCATGTTTAGCCCCTGACTCACACCTGAGGAACACAGATTGTCTTTACACCAAAACGATTTCGGGAATCGCAGCAGCGCTCTGTCCTCTGCGTCATCCTCCCAGTGGGAGAACAGACAGGTGTTTGTGTGAGGGGCCGTGCACTGCATAAACAGTTGTTCATTAGTTTGGACAGCAGAGGTCATTGTAACTCACAGACGCTTCCCACAAGCGTCAAGCAATACCATTATATTTACATATAGATAAGAATTGTAATGAAGGAGACCGGCTGGAGCACGTTAAACATGTAACAGCATGATGTTTGCATCTGTTTAGCATTTCTGGATACTGACAGCGAAGAGAACTAAATGTCACACCACACTGTTTCCTCAGTGCACGCTGAGTACGAGGACCTTCACCCACTGAGTGGTCAGGACACTGCCACCTGTTGTGCTCCCCCATGCTTTCACCTTTAGGGAAGGAAATGAACATCCAGCAGTGAAACCTGAGTTCGGCAAACACCCTGCGCTCACCATTCAATATTGTACATTGTTTTCACTTTTGTTGCACTGAGTTGTACTTAATGGCCCATAGTTTCATTTCCTGTGTTGTCTGTTAACCTGTTTGTTAAAATAGTGTAGTTACTGCAATATGATGCCATTTGGAATCATTTAACATTTTAATGATATTGTGCAGAGATACTGTAGAAGAACTGAGTGGTTATACCCACAAAGTGTGCTGTACTTAAAGCTGCGCTGATCAATATTCTTATTATTTATGATGGATAAAAGCAGTGAGTCATGCAATGTGAAAACCGATGTTTACAGTGATGAACTGAGAGAATATCGTCGCCTACAGTTCCCATCAACTTTGTAGCATCTTTCAGCTTATTGTTTTTGTTGTATACCCCACAGATTCACTGGTCTGGCTCACTCTCAATCCTTCAACTTATCAATCTTGTTTTCTGCTTTTTCCATGGAAAAAAGGCTCTGGTAGACCTACTGTTTAAACCTGTCACCAGAGGTAAAGGCAGCTGAGGAACACAGCTAGACTTCATCATGAGCAGCTAAAGGATCATATGTTTATTCTGAAAAGCTTGCGGTGAGCGAAACACAGATAAGATGGGAGAGATAAATGACCTTTGATTTGAAATTTTACCCAAAATGAATGTGCCGCTGATTCAGACAAGAGAAAAGAAATCTAAAATAGTTGTCATAACAACTTTATATGATGATGTCAGTCTTGTTGTAATGGCAAGAATCTAATAGCTTTGCTTTGAGTACAATTTCAAGGTGTTCACACTACTTTCTAGTCCACTGCATTTTACAGACAAATACTCTGCTCTTTAATTCACTTTTTCTCATGGATGGATTGCCAAAATAGTGAGTTAAAGAGTAGAATACCTGAACCTGCCTGCCAGTCAGGGGGCCAGGGAGTCCATTATTGACTGCCTGTGTGAGATGTTAAGAGTTGTTAAGATTTCTTATTGCGAAGTGAAAAGGAAAAGGTTCCTCTGAGAAACCATAAAACTACCATAACATTAAATTTGAGACTTTCACGGGACAGACAAGGCAAGACTTAGCACCCTGGGGTCTCCATGACGACATCAATTTGACAGAGGTTTTTAGTACTTGCATAGTATAATATAATGAACTGTTATCGCTGAAGCTACCCAGCTATACACGCGTAAGTACTTTTATGTTTCATACTTTAAAGCTGGATTAGGTTTTATTTTTTACCCACTTTTGGGCAGAATCATTTAAAATCCACACAAATTTGACATGTAGTGACCTTGTTGTGAAGTTGATATCAACTTCAACTTGTCATAGCTGCTCAATCAATCATTTTTGTGACTTGCTATTTGAAATATAAAAGTATTCAAAGTGATGTGTTTTGTATCATCGTGATATGCAGCTAATTATGTTTCAGAAGACATCACTAGCTCACCTCTGCATTCTAATGCTTTTTTTGTGTGTGCTCAAACATTGGCCTTTTCATGATGGCTTGAATTTTTATTTCATATTTAACTCATAATCATACTATTGGATCTACTTGTCTAATATTGCAAATTCAATAACATAAGAAGAAACTGTAAAAGCAGTTGACAGGCAGTCTTTTTTTAAAAAATCTAGGAGAGTTGTTGAGATATTACGCTAAAACTCCACAAATATCTTTTCAAATATCCATGTTCATGCTATAAAAAAACAAAGAGATACTTTAGCAGAAACTGTTCTAAAAATCTGATGTTTTAAAATGACAATGATGATGAATTGATAGTATATTGAGCTTTTATTATTGGGTACTTCCAAGTAAGATGAAGCTCATGAAGCCTCAGTTCAGACTGGTCACCTAAAGTGCAGATGTTTAACTCTTGCTTCACAGCAGCCACTGTCCTCAAAAGAGACAACTGTGGCATGATTGTAATTGTAAAAACATACTGCAAGAGGCACAAGAAGAGTCAAAAAGTCCTTTAACCCTAGCCACCTTATGCTTCCAGTCAAGCAGCAGCAGGAAACCCTGAGTGTATGAAGCTGAGCCAGATGGAGTTTTCTTGGGTTGGAGTTCAACTTTCTGTTTCTTCCTCTAAAGTTTGTCTCACTTTAAGTACAAACAGTCCTACTTTTGCTAGTTGGAAGTCTCACACACTTGGATGATTCGCATTTCACGTTTATTCATTTGTGGTTTCCACCAGACATCTGTGTGAATTTCTGATAAGAACATTTGTCTATTTAGCAAAGTAACCAAGACATTTCCTCTGGCACACCATCAATGTATCACACGGCATGAATACTGTTCGTACAAACTGCACCCACTGCATGTTCACTTGTCACCACATCTAAACCGACATGCACTGTGCACTATTTCTGCCCTGAGAGCAGCTTTCAAACGATCATCTGACTTATGTCATACAGAACTTTCAGTCGATACATTAAATGGTACAGACACAGAAATAATGTCATATATTAGCTTTGGCTATCAGATAAAAATACATTAGAAAAACTTAAATTTCTTTCTCCTTACATTAGAAAAGACACAAGGTGATAACTTCAGCCTTTAGAAAGGCTTTGATGGACTAGTACACACATGGAACCATGAGCTTCAAGTTTTATTTTCCTAACAAGCAGAAGGATTAGCAGTGCTCTCTCTCCCATACAGTCTGTACCAGAGGCTGTTTTTACACAGGCACATTTTTTTAATCTCTTTGAAAGCTAGACCTTTTTTTCCAATGATGTATGTGACAACAGAAACTAGAACAGTGCTTTTCTTCAGACACCTGACGTACAGCCAACCAAGAGTTAAAGTCCAGATTGCCTGAGCCTGTGTAAATCCAGTCTGGGATGACAGAGCCAGAATGCAGCATTGCCAGCAGTCTACTAAGCTGCTGTCTCGTCTACATTTAGAGTGCATTGCGGAAGGGTTCGGACAATTAGGGACTGATTTGACACTTATATAGACACCAGGTGATAACTGAGATGTGTGAGGCAAAATTTCAGGACCGGGATAGTGCAACATTTCTCCTGTTCCCAAACAGTCTCAGAAATACCGTCTGTTACTTGTCCCCTATACACTGCTTACTTGTTGAGATCAAATTAGGACCATTTATTCAAAGGCGTCACCTGTAAGTGTGATTCACTAATCACCTTTCTTTCTAAAGAATGCTTTCCCCTCAGAGACTCTGTCTTTGGTTTCCTGCAGTTTCTCAGAAAGCTTGTCCTTAGTCTCTTCCATTTTCTCAGAAAAGCGTTCCTTTGTTTCCTCCATTTTCTCTGAGAACCTCTCCTTTGTCTCCTCCATCTTTTCTGACAGTTTCTCCTTGGTCTCTTCCATTTTGTCCTGGATGTATTCCTTGACTGGCGGCGGTGTGGACAGGTAGCCATGCTTGCGAAGATACTGAATGGACAGTGATGTGCCACCCAGAGTCACCGTATATCTAGCAGGGGTGGCAATCTGTAGGAAAACAAGGAAGAACACAGCGGCTTGTCAGGAAGGCAAAGGGACACCTGAATGCATATTTCTGCACTAATATGACCTAAAACATCAGCAGATTTAACAAAAGTCTTTAAAGTAGAGTATAAAACAAAAGTGAGGACACCCCTGTGCAATATCACCTAAATGTCAAATGGCTCAATGACCTTACAGTAATTCCATGAATTGACTTTGTAGTTGAACAGTAGAATATTTGCAACTATGTAAAATTATAAACTAACACTTTGGATTAACTATATTAAAATACAGGCTCCATTGTAGGAACTCATAACAAAAGTCAGTTGATTACTTCAGACGCAATCCTCCTTGGCATGGACATTACCAATGTTGCACAAATTTATGGAGAAATCTTCTGACATTCTTTTGGGGGCTAGTGTTTTCAGCTACTCTTTGCTGGAGGGGTTGAGTTCCTCAGCGTTTCTCTGTAAAATACCCAAAGGTCTTCTACTGGATTCAAGTTGGGGGACATACTTGACCAGGCAATAGTTTAGAAACTCATCTTGTAGTATTTTGGTGTATCCATAAGCATTCTTGCTAGTCATCCCCAACACCTTTTGAACTCATGCAGCCCCATATCATCACATCCCCGCCTCAGCATTTAACTGTCAGGACTCTGCATTCACAGCGGCCCTGGTCGGGTTCACACTAAAAACACACTGGACCACATCTGAATCAAACAAGTTCACCTTGGTCTCATCTGACCAAAGAATGTGCTCCCTATATTCATCAGGATTCTTTTCTTGTTGTTCAGCGGAGTTTCTTCTTGCATTTGTGGTTTTTAGTTAGGGTTTTTTCCTTTGGTGTCGTCCACCGAGGCGGATGTTATGCGATGGCCTTTGCACAGTGAGCTGCCACAGAAACTCTGACTTCCATCAATAACCCCTGTGCCGAACCAGAAACACTTTTTCCATGTATTTTTCAGAGCTACATTGTGCAAGTAGCACCCTGTTCACTGCACCATTTTAGGAGGATGCCACTGAAACTCATATAGTGGTACTGTAGCTCCTTCTATACCTCCTTATTACTGCTGCAGCTGTGTTTTGACTGATCCTTAGTCGACCCTTTTCCATCTTTGTCTAGTCTAACATTTAGATTTTTCAGTACTTTTGGAAATTCTTTCACATGTGCAGCCATAATGCTGTCATGCAGATAGTCACAGCCCAAAGGTCCACAACTGAGAAAGTTGTGGTGTTCACAGGTCATTTCTAACCATATTAACAATTACTGGACATCACATGCATAACTGTTTTTATCTCAATGACTACAGATTTTCCAACTTGTATGTCAGCAATTACAGGCATATTCACTTTTGATGTACTGGGAATTTATTTTCATAGTAACCGTTCCTTCTATGAACAAACAAATATATAGTTGTTTGTTCATAAGAGGTAATCATGTACAGTAATCCTTCGTCTATCGCGGGGGTTAGGTTCCAGAACCCCCCCGCGATAGACGAAATCTGCGAAGTAGCAACCTTATATTTATGTTATAATTTATATATATTTTAAGGCTTTATAAACACTCCCCACAGTTATTAACCTTCCTCACACTCTTACAAACACGTCCTACACTCTTAAACCTTCCATCTAGAGGAGCTTCTACAGCCGTGTCCAATAATGGAACTAGCGACCCAGTGATCCACTTGAAACGCCCCCTTGGGAAAAACTTTGCCGTATTTTAAACACAGCGACACCGAGGACGTCCGGCTACCGGGAAACTGATGATGATGTTACGGTAATCCTACAGACTGTCACCGGTTCTCTGACGGTTATTTCCAGTAAACACTCACCATGTGGGACCAAAGGTTCTGGTTGGCTTCCATCACCGCCAATCAATCAGCAACCGACTAGCTCAAGAGGAAGCGGCTGTAGCTGAGTTTTCCATACCTGCGTCGACTCATCTGCTGTACGCTACGTATTTTATATACAATTTAAAAATCCATGATACAGTGAGACCACAAAAAATGAACCGCGATATGGCGAGGGACTACTGTACTGCAAAACTTAGATATAATGCAATTATTAAGAGGTGACATTGTTTCACACTTAAGTGATATTGCACATGAGTCTACTCACTTCTGTTGCATCACGTAGATAAAGAGCACCACTGTAAAAGCTGGATAAGAGTATAAAACATCTGACCGTTGAGGTGCTTTTAACTTACAAAATGACTGATAAAGAACAATGAGTAAATGGAGTTAAAGCACTCATTAACCAGGACTTCCTGGATTAAATTACCTTGTACATGGCGTACGCAGTCAGTGCGTAGCCACTCGATGAGTCTCTCAAAAGGCCAACTAGTGACTCTGGCAGACCAATCATCTCCAGGAATGGCACTACATTCACACCTCTGAGGGGAAGCAAAACACGAGCAAAAGAGGGGAAACATTTCAGTGTCAAAAACTGTGCAATGCTGGGTTGAACAACTTTTAATAACATCTGTTAACGTTTAAGATAAAAAACATAGAATTACGTAAGTTTCTAATTAGTGCTACTTGATGTGCTAATGTTTAGACAGCACAGCAGATCAAACACAGCCTGTAATTCTGCAAAAAGACTAAACAAATCTATGATGGAGGCCATAAACTCAGAACATAACACGACTTACTTCATAGCAGCGTAATAGAAGGTTCCAAACCAGACGGAGGACGTCACCAGATGCACAGGGATCAACACCTTCCCGTACTGTTTGAAGGTCTTCTTAAACCTTTGAAACAGGCCAATGGACTTATCCTGTAAGGGGTCCACCTCTACAAGATCAGGCCCAGCTTCCTCTTTCTGGACGTCCTGTGTTGGAGGTGTGGAGCTGGACTGTTGTTCATCCTGTGTTGACTGGTGCTTTGGTTGATGTGCTGCTCTGCTGGAGCCCGAGGTCGAGAGCCAGCGTTGGCCTGCAGGTGGCAACGGTGACAGGCGAAGGGTGCAGCAACAAAATGCTACTGGAGCCTCTGGGACAGTGATACCCAGCAGCAGCGGCCGCATCGCTGCCACTCGCCGCAGTGTCCCACGAGTCAGGATGCGCTGCATTATCATCCTCTTCTCCTCCCCCTCCTCCTTTGTGCTGCTGTGATGTTCAACCACAGACTGTTGGGTCAAGAAAAGCCAATGTTTAAGATGAAAATTCAATTTTTTTTTCCAAATCAACTCATCTACAAATTAAATAAACTCTCTGATTAGTAATTTTGTCAATGAAATACCATAAAGTGTTGCCTGGGATGAGAAAGTTATTTAGCCCCACTTAAAAGTTCAAAAACCCCAAAGAGTGGACAACAAAGAAAACCAGCAAACATTTGCCCAAGGCAGAGCTTAAATAGTCCCATGATCAACAGAACCAATAGTTTCAGCTCTACTGTTGATATTTCACTTCTTTCTGATTTAGACAAAGATTACGTTGGCATTTCTTGAAAATCAGGTTATGTCATGAGCACCCATCACAGACATTGAGCAGATAAAACATAGACTAATCCTTTATATGTGGAGAGTTTTTGCTTCATTAACTCAAATTTGAGAGAAAATTCTACCCAAAGCATTCAAATATACAACTGCAACATAGGACTGTTCTACAAACATTACACAATCTTTGCTGTACAACTGAATAAACTGAAGTTGATCCAACTTGCTTCTTACTAGAGGATTATATGAAATGCTCTGGACCAGCTTTTAAAATATATTTCACATACTTGCAGTCTATTCTACTAGTCTAAATCACAGTCATAACAGGGTGGAACACTGAACTTTAGATCCCCTCAGTGATAAATCTATGACATGATGACGCATAGAGTAATTCCGGCTGTAAAGACAAACATGAACACATTGTGACCCATATCTATAACAGGACTATCCCCACCGAGTACAGGGTCAGGACTTTTTTTTTTCTTACTGAGCACATTTGTAGATTCCTCCCTATTACAGAACTAATATTACTTTGCTACCTCAGATCTCAGTGTAGTGGTCCTCTGGTCACTCTAAAATCAAGACTGCACACGTAAGGAGAATGGATCTTCACAAACTACATTTTTTTAATTATTGGCTTTATTCCTATGCACTAGGTGTCTTAGGTAAAGAGCATTTCATATCTTATGTAGCAAAAGGTGAGCAGAATACGTGTGTTGCAAATATACAGTTAAGCTAGACTCTTCATCTGCATCTATGTCCAATACTGAAACCATCACATTAGTTTTAAGAGCCACGACCTAAATCCTTTCATTAATTAGAGACAATACTACAAGTTATATGAGAGAATAAAGGCCCTTAACATACCTTGTGTTATGATTGCACAACCATTAAGTCACCAACAGACGCAAAACAAACAAGTATGTGAGGCACTTGCAGAAGGATCCTCCCTGTTGCTTAAAAAGATGTTTCATAATATAAAGCTCATCCGCTGTTGCTGAAAAAACAGAGCAAAGTTTGCTGCTGTTTGACAAACTTCTTGCAGACCTTCTGGAAGCTACCAAAATTACAGGAACGACTAAGTGAAACCACCGAAATAAGACAGGTAGGCACAACAACTGTCTTCACAATAAAAGTACTCAAACAGGATCGTAGGAAAAACACAAGGCGGGTATTTGTAGTGGGTTATTTTAGAGGTTGCGACCGGAAGTGTTCATGCTACAGTCAGGCCGACTTTACACAGGCGTCTATTTTAGGCTAGTTGACATTGGACAGTTTTGTCTGGAGGACAACAGGGAGGCAGCGTTTGGTCAACATGTTGTCAGGACGCTCTGACGGAGAAAAGAGGCTTTTATCTTACTGAAGCAGACATCCTGTGTTCAGACACTGGCTGGCAGGAGGGTTGGCTAAGGCCGAACTGAACACCTGCCAACTTCAGCTTCAGACGCCTGACGTTAGCTAGTTAGCTGTTAGCTAGCTGCACCGCTAAGCACGTAAATAAGTTGTCATTTCCCAGAAAAGACGCTAGAGCGGGAAACGGAAAGCAGACTACACTCACTCTGTAAGTTACGTGTAGAAGTCTGGGTGAAGCAGCACTCCTCAGTACCGGGGGCCATGCGAGTGTTCCTGGGCCAAGTGTCGTTCAAGGACCACATTTATCTCTGCAGCAATGGACTGCGTGGTGACCAGCATGTAACCCGAATAGCGCAGTGAACCACGGGAAAGGTAGTTCTCGTGTTTAAGGCTGTGAAATGCTTAAACGCGGTTCAGGCATGCATTTCCCATCGTGCCTAGCGGAATGTCAACTTCTTGGGCAGAGACATGAAATTAGTTTCTGGTTTGTTTTCCACCCGCTGGGACTGTGTACACAGACGACCTTCAAATAGGTCTCTGTAATACATTTGGCCTAATTAATGTGATAAACACCGGATGTTTTGGTTTTTTTTTGGTTTTCTCCAGTTTAGGTAAATTGTAGATTGCACACATATATTATATACAACAGTACAGGAAATGACAACATGCACTTTTAATATCCAGGCTTCCATGTATAACAGACATCACTACATTAACACGGTTAACACTGAATTTTTTTTCCAAAACATAACTCTGCCTTAAAGCATACATGCTTCTATTTATTTCCATGCGTTCATTACACATCAATATCCACGAGTGACGCCTGGCACGTCCCCTTCCTGTAATACATGACTTTCACCAGCAGAGGGCGCTCTGCTCACATTATGGAAGCTAGACTAGTGTCTTTATCTGGCCATGCATAGTTTAAAATGTATTTTTTTTACAATTGCTATGAACAGAAGGAAATCTCCTCTCTGTTGTGTTTGATTTCCACTGAGGATAATGTTATGTTTAGTATAAATATTAGTGTTTGATAAATATTATGCTAAGTTTTGTTGTAGAACACCACCTGCCTGCACCTGAAAGTAGATAAACTCAATACTGACATCATCCCTGACACTGATTAGGATTCCAGATCTTGTTCGTGTAATCCCAGCAGAAGGTATGCTTGTTGACAGAAGGGATAAAATAAAGCCCTGAAGCGGAAGAAGAGTCTCTCCCCACTGAGCCACCTGTGTATGAATCTGATGATCTAATGACGGCCAGATCAATCCTATGTTGCAGATCCAAATTTCCTCTGGGCTGTGTATCCAGCAGTTTGCAGAGTGGCCTGACATGGAGATTAGTCACTTCGTAAACACCAGTGACTGCTGGGACTTTGTGGCTCCTGAACTATATGTTCTGTTATGAAAATCTGACATATTTAAAGCTGCTCCCATGGGAAGCATACCATCTAATATTGTGGGAAAGGACATTTTCTGAAGCCATCAATCACTAGAAAGCAAATGTGTTGAAAGCAGCAATGGCAAAAGCAAGATCAAAACATTAATTACTTGAAGCCTCATTTAACACGGTGTTCACTAGTGACACCTACCAATAAAACCAATTGAGAGCAACAAATTCACACATCATGTATTGCTGCACAAATATTCCGGACATGCTTCTTACATCTCTATTTACTTTACCTCTACTTCTAGATTTGCTGTTTTTGGTTTCAAATTTCCTGCTGTGTCTGTGATTTTCTGCTTCAGATTGCATGTCACAAAATCACTTTGGATCCCGAGACTCTTTCCCCCTCAGAGAGATCACCAGGTCGTGGGCGTTCTGTGGAGTGACGTTTGTTTTCAGTTAGGCCAGAGCTGCTCAAACTGTCTTCTTTTGATTATATAAGTGTTCTTAGCATGAAGAAAGAGCGTGTCAGCCACTTACTACTTCATTTATCACGTCAAGGTTGCTTTTCAGATTTGTTGTTGCACCTGGGTTGTCCTCTCCTTTGCAGTGGTGCTGGTCCTGAAATATGTCACAGCTCTTATGAGTAATGATAACTCTGGATGCTTGCTTTGTGTGCCATTTGTCAAGATGTCTGTATTGTGTTAAACATGCTTGGCCCTATTCTTGTACAGCGGTTGCACACACTCTTTTCTTGTTTTGACTTGTTTCCAACCAAACACAAGCTCCTCTTACTGTCAGGAGGTTGCCATCATATGTGTAAAATATGTCCATACCCCAAAATGAACAGTGTTTGGACAAGTGATCACAGAAACTGTAACTGACCTTTGCTCAGAATACTGTTTTCATGATTGCTACTGAGTTTATGGCTTGTTTTATTAAAACAGCGTTTTAGTTTTGAGCTATTGTCACTAGTGCCACCAGGGCTATAGACAGCTGCCTGCTTGAGGCGCTGGCCCAGCGGCTAATTAATGTTTTATGTTTGGTGGTGGAATGACTTCCACAGCTGCCTAGAACTAGCCAACAAATCCTCCTATGTTGCATAAGAACAAACATTAATACACACATCGTGAGCCAAACAAACAGAGGATAGCCTCGATCACAGCAACTAATTTGTATTTTTTTTTTTTTTTAAAGATTTATTTTTGGACTTTTTGTGCCTTTATTAGATAGGACAGTGGATAGAATCGGAAATGGGAGAGAGTAGGGAAGGACTCGAGCCCGGGGCTGCCGCTACACCTCTGCACTTGGGTCTCGTGACATAACCACTAGGCTATCAGGGCGGCCCCAACTAATTTGTATTTTAATATAATTCCACACTAATTTTAAAGAAGTGAATGAACAACGATTGAAGAAACACAAGACAGAGGAACGTTACACTGATCAAAACCTAGATTAAGTACAGCATACAGTCATTGTCATGGAAAAATTGCAGCTGCAGGCAGGAAAACTTCATAATACAGAAAAAGAATATACATCATCTTGTATTGGTCCGATTCATACACTAGTAGAAGTGTATATATTGTTGTGAAGTGTATAAATCATATACTGTGCATTAGCCTTCAAGGAGAAAGTTCCACATGCTATAAATACACAAACATAAACAGCATCCCAAGAAAGACCTTCAAAGTCACAGAATGTCTTTATTTTCTAATGAACCGGAAAATCTGTGGCAAGTGTGTCAGACGTAACACAGCCTGGACAGAGCTCATCTAATCCAGGCACCTCGTGATAGAAGGATGATCACCATTTTTGGTCTATAGATTGCATACATATCTTGGGGACATTTCACAGTTGAACTCTGCGTATAGAACATGTTGCTATGATCTTGTATTATAATCGGCATGCATTCCTTGAGTGCCTGGGATCTTTCTGTGTGGAGTTTGCATGTTCTCCCTGTGCAGTGTGGGTTTTCACCGGGTTGTCCGGCTTCCTCCCACAGTCCAAAAACATGCTGAGGTTTGGTGATTCTACATAATCCATAGGTGTGAATGTCAGTGTCCAGGTAGCCCTGCGATAGACAGGGTGTCCCCTGTCTTCGCCCCGTGTCAGCTGGGATAGCTCCAGCCCCCCGTGACCCTACAGAATGATGTAGACAATGGATGGTTCCCTTGAGTGGGGGTCGCACATTTAAAATGACAAAGTGTTCTTCATTTGAGATACAAGATTAACATTACAAATTGACTCGACTAAAAAAAACGATAGTGTGGAAAGTCATCTTAAGATATTTTAAATGTTAAAGTCAAACCTTACAATATTGTAAAGAGAAACCCCATTGAGCAAACATTTGCTCAAACACAGTGGAGACAAAAAACTGCATTTAATAGGAAGAAACCTCCGGCAGAACCAGACTCAGGAAGGGTGGACGTCTGACTTGACCAGTTGGAGTGAGGGGAGAAGGACAAGGAAAGCAGTGGAAACAATGAACCTTAAGGCTCATTTATGCTTTCCACATCTTTAAGGATAGGTGTGATATAAGTTTCATCATCCACCCGAATCTGTAAAGGTCCACGTGAACGTGAAGTCTGCAGCTGGTAGATTCTCTAACTCAGTAGGTGGACAGTCTCCTTCCTTGGCATCTCGTTGAGAGCATACAGCAGTGGGAGCAGAAATAGAAGCTTTATTGTGGTTATCAGATCGAACCCGCCTACCTCAGTGTTTCGCTGATCACACCCCTCTGTGACTTTCACTGCACTTTACTTTTGTTTCTTCACTTGTCTGTCTACCATGTGTGTCTGCCTTTCTTCCTTCCTGAGCTTCATGTAACAGATACTGCAGAGGCATCGTGGGAGTCCGAGCCACTTTTTACAGTTCTCCCCAGAATCCTAATTTTGGTGATAAATCAAAAACCTTGTAAATCATCAGAGGCCACCTCTATAATAAGGCTTCATGATGCCTTTCAGTGGACTGGCTGTTTGTTCATGTGAGTAGTGCTCAGCGACATCATGAGAATAATATGTGCTAAAGGTTAAAGAAGACAACTTCTGACTGGAGGAGTGTTAGGGAGAATCCTCTGGAGCAACTTCAGTCAAAGTGAACGATGGGATAAGGTAGGGTTGAGGTGCAGAATAACAAGAGAAACCTGGATTTGGACTACTGCCATTCAGTTAATGTACAGCATGTTGTAAGATGCAGGAATTTCGAGCAAAAGAAAAATAAAAGCTCAGCTCACATTTCCAACCTTCTTTTTTTTTTTTTTTTTACAGCTTCCAAAATGCATGCATCTCACCGCGTGTTTTGAAAGCTCTTCACACTAAAAGCACAAAAATAAATGGGGGCTTAGCTGTGAATCCTTTTGAGATAAAATGCATTTAATGACCACATCTTTCATTTTTCAGCTGCTGTCACACTTAAACTCTAAACTAACACCAAACCTCAGTGTTTTTTACACACAGTTTTCCATAATGCCACAAAATTGTTGGAAATTAGAATACAATTTGCTACTTTTTGACACATACAAATATAAAAAACATAGATAACACTAATGAATAAACTACTAATTGGGGTATACAACACTAAGGATGTATAACGGTCACCATCATGTAAAGAGCAGGGTACATGCGCGTCAAAAACCTGAACAGTTGGTATTTGTAAGGAACAATGTGACGTTTTATGACAGCTCTAATAAGTGACTGAGCAAGTCTCAAGTGTAAACAGATGTTACAAAGATGTTTCTATATTCGTTTATGACAAATGTGGAAGTGGAAATGGGGAAATGAGGATTGAGCACATCCATCTAGTTCCACAATGACTGACTTGAATAGAGCAGATACAGTTAGGTCCATATGTATTTGGACAGTGACACAATTTTCAGCATTCCAGCTCTGTACAACACCACAATGGATTTGAAATGAAACAATCAAGATGTGCTTTAAGTGCAGACTTTGAGCTTTAATTTGAGGGCATTTACATCCAAATCAGATGAACGGTGTAGGAATTACAACACATTTTATATGTGCCTCCACCTTTTGTGTGACCAAAAGTATTTGGACAATTGGCTACTCAGCTGTTCCATGGCCAGGTGTGTGTTATTCCCTCATTATTTCATTTACAAGGAGCAGATAAAAGGCCTGCAGTTCATTTCAAGTGTGGTATATTCATTTGGAATCTGGTGAGGTCATCTCTCAATATGAAGTCCAAAGAGCTGTCACTATCAGTGAAGCAAGCCATCATTAGGCTGAAAAATCAAAATAAACCCATCAGAGAGAAGCAAAAACATTAGGTGTGGCCAAATCAACTGTTTGGTACATTCTTAAAAAGAGAGAACGCACTGGTGAGCTCAGCAACGCCAAAAGACCTGGAAGACCACGGAAAACAAGTGTAGTGGATGACAGACGAATCCTTTCCCTCATTAAGAAAAACCCCTTCACAACAGTTGGCCACATCAAGAAAACTCTCCAGGAGGTCGGTGTATCTGTGTCCAAGTCAACAATTAAGAGAAGACTTCGCCAGAGGAAATACAGAGGTTTCACCACAAGGTGTAAACCATTGGTGAGCCTCAAAAACAGGAAGGCCAGATTAGAGTTTGCCAAGAAACATCTAAAAGAGCCTGTGCAGTTCTGGAACAACATCTTATGGACAGATGAGACAAAGATCAACTTGTACCAGAATGATGGAAAGAGAAGAGTATGGAGAAGGGAAGGAACTGCTCAAGATCCAAAGCATACCACCTCATCAGTGAAGCATGGTGGTGGTAGTGTAATGGCGTGGGCATGTATGGCTGCCAGTGGAACTGGATCTCTTATATTTATTGATGATGTGATGCTGACAAGAGCAGCAGAATGAATTCTGAAGTGTTTCGGGCAAAATTATCTGCTCATATTCAACCAAATGCTTCAAAACTCATTGGACGGCGCTTCACAATGCAGATGGACAATGACCCGAAGCATACTGCGAAAGCAACCAAAGAGTTTTTAAAGGCAAAGAAGTGGAATGTTCTGCAATGGCCAAGTCAATCACCTGACCTGAATCCAATTGAGCAGCATTTCACTTGCTGAAGACAAAACTGAAGGGAAAATGCCCAAAGAACAAGCAGGAACTGAAGACAGCTGCAGCAGAGGCCTGGCAGAGCATCACCAGGGACCAAACCCAGCGTCTGGTGATGTCCATGAGTTCCAGACTACAGGCTGTCATTGACTGCAAAGGATTTGCAACAAAGTATTAAAAAGTGACAACTTGATTTATGATTATGTTAGTTTGTCCAAATACTTTTGGTCCCTTAAAAAGGTGGAGGCACATATAAAATGTGTTGTAATTCCTACACCGTTCATCTGATTTGGATGTAAATGCCCTCAAATTAAAGGTCAAAGTCTGCACTTAAAGCACATCTTGATTGTTTCATTTCAAATTCATTGTGGTGTTGTACAGAGCTGGAATGCTGAAAATTGTGTCAGTGTCCAAATACTTATGGACCTAACTGTACATAGTTTTATGTACCTGACCACATTTTCTCCCCAGTGAAGTTATAAGGTGTGATGCTGATGAGAACTTGTAGCCAAATACAGAAGACTAGCACTATCATATTTGTTTATCTGTAGCTATTTTAAGCATGTGTAGTTAATGTGTATCATAGACTATATACAAAAATGAACAACACGTTGAATGGACAACGCAGTGAACAAAGTTAGCGGTTCAGAAGGTCTTCAATCATGTTAAATAAAGTCAAAAATGTTGTTAGACTAAGAGTTGATTCAAAACCTCCAGCGAAACATTATCTAATGCCTTCTGTTGGCAGTACTACTTTATTATTTTATTTTATAGTGTTATCTAATTTCTTAGTTGTGCTGAGCTGCATGTCAGTAAGGAAACTTCCTGAACAAGTCTGAAACAGTGACCTCAGAAATGTGTGTAACCAAGTGGAACAAAAAAGACGCACCTTTGTCCTGACGGAATCTTTGTATTGTGAATGTTAGTGCAGAAATATCTGTACTCCATGAAACAGAAAATGCCTGGTCTGCAGTGCACAATGCATCACTGAATGGTTTCATATGTTTGAAATTGATGTGAATCATATGCTATGGCCTTCACAGTCACCGCATCAACCCGAATGAACCCCCGGGGGATTGGAGACAGTGTTCAAGCAGCATTATTCAAGCTTTAAATATCATTTGGAAGAATGGTATTCATTTGTCCAGTAGAGTTTCGGAGAACAGGAGGATACAGCGCATCACACTGACTGAGTTAATGAGAAAGCTGGTGACAACAGTCTCATTATTTGGAAAACAGCATTAATGGCTCACAGTGACAGTATGATAAACAGACTCAGCGGGGAATCAGGGATGGAATTGTTAAAAGATGCAATAACAAGCTCTAAATTCTGGTTCATGCAGTGAACTGGTTAGCAAACAACTGAATATTTACACATCCAGCAGACACAGAGCATTAGAATTCTTCCGGAGTGATGTTTTGGCCACCGCATGAATGCAATCCCAATATTCCCTCTCTGGTAAGCTATGTGTGGGTCCCCACCACCTCTGCTGGCTAACATCTGGCTCTTTAGCTGCCAAATGCTCCCAACAGGAAGACACAGTTAGTGTGTCTGTCTGTTGGGTGCTCTAGTTTAGTGTAGTAAACAGCTTTTTGACTGAAAACAACTACCTGCTGTTAAAAATGGCATTGCATGACAGCATGACACTGACTCAGAAGTTGTGGACCACAAAACAAGAAAAAAGAGTGAAATGATATTATCGAAACTCAAGGATTAAGTGTATGTAGGACACTAAGTGGTCCAGCAGATGTCATCTTTGTGCTTTTGATCAATCACAATACACAGTGTGTAGAAACTTAAACCATTCCAGGAGACGACCTCATGAAGTTGACTGAGAGAATGTCAAGAGTGTGCAGAGCTGTCATCAAAGCAAAGGGAGGCTATTTTAAAGACTCTAAAATATAAAACATGTTCTGAATTGTTTAACACTTCTTTGTTTTCAACAGAATTCCATATGTGTTCTTTCATAGTTTTGATGTCTTCAGTATGAATCTACCATGTAGAAAATAGTTAAAATAAATAAAAACCATTGAATGAGAAGGTGTGTCCAAACTTTTCACTGCTACTGTATAGTAATGCATGATTAAGGATGTGGTTGCTTTAAGTGACATGAGTTAACGTCACAGAACAGTCCATGACCCAGAGACGTCAAGTCTTTGCTTATTTTTTAGATTAGCTGGTAGTTCGGAGGAGCTAGGCCCTGCCAACATGGTTGCAGCCAGAGCCACCACACCGAGCTCCAAAGCTGCTATTCATGAAACTGATGGATGACATCAAAGAGGGTTTGACCACCTCTTTGATGTCACAAAGACTCTGAGTATATATGAGCAGATTACCCTGGCTAATGACAAATCTGATGATAATGTAAAGTAAATGTTACACCAGGCACCTTAATGATAAACACATGCTTATATAAAGTTTGCAAATGCAACACAAAGATGACTTATTTGCCTTATTATCAGGCTACATTCAGCATTGTCAGAACATCATTACATATTCCACAGTAACTCACCTCAGTTGACGAAGCTAGAAAAACCCTAATATACAGTAATCAAAGAAGATGAAGCCTGGTAGAACTGAACTAAAATCTGATGAGAATTCCTCCTGGATTATGAAATTCATGTTAGAGCAAAGTCTGAACTACCTGCTTGACCTGCAGTCACTGCTACTCAGGCTCAGATAGGTGGCAAAAGGATGGATAGATGAATAGATGGACATTTTGGAGGGCTGACATTTAGCATGTGTTTGTGGTACTGCATGTTTGGCTTTTTCTTTGGACTCAGTAAGCAGGGAAGCACTTGCAGGCTGCTGTCCCTACTACCTTCTTTCACAAGATTAATTGCCGGAAAGGAAGGAAACACACTGGGTCAATGTTTTCACCAAAAGGGTAAGAAAATGCTCTCTGGTGTCACTTTATGTTTTCCATGATTGCACTTGTTTTCTGTTTTACTTTGCTCTTTTGATTTTTTTTCCAATTAAACCAGCAGTTACCAAGTTGTTCTTGACAAGCAGCAGTTAAAAGGAAGCCTGTGCAGCAGTGGTATGTTCTCTGAGCTGTCAGTGATGCAAGTGATGGCTGGTGATTGTAATCTAAAAAGGGAAAATGTGGAACGGCAGCCTAACCAGTCTCAAAATGCTTCACAGGCTCACAAGTTGCACTTTGTGTGCAGATGTGATATTGTTGCCAGGGTTGTTCAGTCAGCAGCACGCACACAGCAACGCACAATTGGATCAAATTGAGTCTGTGAGGCGTCTGTCACCTCCTCAGAAACACACTCTAGCGAGCTGAAGTGCTGCTTCTCAAGTTTGCCATTTACTGTTTAGTGGTTCCATTTAGCAGTCGAGATGGATCGCTTGCCGTTAGGATCTAAGTGTTTTCATGGCATTTTCTGACACACCGAACAGTGACGCGAGAACAAAATGCTAAATTTTTAGTTTTGTTCAGTTTGCTTTATCTCCGTCAGCACCAGGCTTCTGCCTCCAGGCTGATCACAGTTGGAAGTAAAGATGACGTTATACCAACAAGGCTTTCTATGCTGCAGAGATGCAAGCTGCTACTATGGTAATGACAAATACTTTCTGTGGCTGACTCACATTATTTTTCAGATACATCTGACTGCTCATGGATCCATCAGTGTAGTTACAAATAGAACAGCTTGACAAATGCATTTACAACTGTATCAATTTGATTTCCTTTTGTTTTTTTCCTTTGCTTGTTACTATCACATGCTGTAAACAATGCGCCAGTCATGGTTACATAATAAAAAATAATGATTTAGTTTTTAAGTTTTAGTCATTTTCAGTTTTAAGGAGCCAGTTTTCTGTATAATGCTCCACTTCCACTTTAAAGATGCACTGGTCACATATTTTGGCCTCACTGATGTAGAAAACTGGGTTGATGTGGCACGTTTCAGCAAACAGTTGTCCCTACATCTATCCAGCAGACAGAAAACAACATTACACACTCATTGGGAGTCATTTCTAATATTCATTTTCTCTTTACTTCTGTCTCAGTCTTTCCTGAGAAAAATGTCTTGCTCTTTAGCTACTACATGCGTCATCATATTCACCTGGTAGCTACTAACCTTGTCTCCCATTTGGTGCTGGACAGGAAGCTTACTGTGGGTTAATTAGAGCTTTTTAGCTGAAACAAGTTGTATGTTGTTGCTAATGATAATGACGATTATAAGAGTGAATTTTTTTTGGATTGTATGATTTGCAAAACAAAGTTGCAAACCATAAAACCAAAAGACTGAACTGAAAGAAACTTCAAAGCTTCATCAGTAATAGCAGACTTTGATCGTGGTTCTATGTGGATTTGTTATTACAACAGACATCTTTTAATTTGGACAATCTCATTGAATTTGATGTCAACACTAAAATATTGATGATTGCAGATTGAAAAGTAGATAAGTGAGGAAATGCGAACAAGGAGCAACAGTAATTTTGTAAAAAATCTGTGTTTTTTAAACTGTCATAGTATTTTGTTGGAGAAAAAAATGTATTAACTTCAAGTTTTCCTCTAGCACTACCGCATATCGAAAAAGATCAAATGACAAAGCATTGACTCCATTGCCGAACCTCACTTTCAGGAGGGGTGAAGTGGATTCTGTCCCTGATGCAGAGTGGTGGACTAGCTCTTGCGGGGTTGTTGAGGGGGTCATGGGAGTTTGACTAGCAGTCCACATGTGTTTTGTGGTAATGGAGAAGGCTTATGAGCGTGTCCCCCTGTGGGGCTGTTGATATGAGCAGTTCTGCCCTTATACAACCAAAATGAGATTCTCACACAAAGTCAAATGTGTTTCCGGTGGGTGCTGGACATTCATGGATGGGATCTCACGGAGAAGCCAGGGTAAGGAAGGTAGGGTGTCCAGTCTGACAACTCCAGGATCACATCTTTGCATTTTGCAGATGATGTGGTTCTGTTTGGCTTCATCTGATCGTGACCTTCAGTGTGCACTGGAAGCGGTTTGCAGCTCAGGGCAAAGTTGCCAGGTTGAAAGTCAGCACTTTCAAGTCTGAGGCTTGCTGGTTCTCTGCCAGTAACTGGTGAATTACTCCCTCTGGGTTGGAGGGGAGTGTCTTCTCCAAGTGAAGGAATTTAAGTATGTTGGAATCTTGTTCAAAAGTGACAGGACAATCTAGTATGAGATGAACAGACAGCTTGGTACAGCACCACCAATAATGTGGGCATTGTATCAAAATGCTGTGGTAAAGGGGGGGCTAGCAAAGATCTTGATTTACCAGTTGATCTAA
This sequence comes from Dascyllus trimaculatus, assembly GCA_024666655.1. Lineage (NCBI taxonomy): Eukaryota > Metazoa > Chordata > Actinopteri > Pomacentridae > Dascyllus > Dascyllus trimaculatus. Next base: position 32,966,673 of record CM045451.1, read on the forward strand.
ATTCCAGCCTTCATCTATGGTTCTGAGCTCTGTGTAGAGACTGAAAGAATGAGGTTGCAGACACAAGTCGCTAAAACGAGTTTCCTCTGTAGAGTGGCTGGTGCTCAGCCTTAGAGATAGTGTGAGGAGCTCAGACATCTGGAAGGAGCTTGAAGGGGGTAGAGCCGCTGCTTCAAAAGGAGCCAGCTGAGGTGGTTCAAGTATCTGATTAGGATGCTTCCTGGGTGACTTCCAGGCATGCCGAATTGTGAGGAGACCCCATGGTAGACCCAGAACTTGTTGGAGGGATTACATATCTAATCTGGCCCTGGGATTCCTTAGGATACCCCAAAAGAACTGGAGAGTGTTGCTGGGGAGAGGGACGTCTGGAATGGCCGACTTCACCTGCCACCTCCATGACCCAACCCAAGAGAAGCTGAAGAAGATGGGTGGATTCCATTACATACTGAGCAGAATGTCTAAGAAATAATAACCTTGTCAGTGTTCCAGTGGACACACTATGTAATGGAGATGTTATTTCTTAATCACCTCTTACGATGGACATTTCAATACTTTTACATCTTATTGGGTAACATAAATGTTGATACAGTGAATCTGTAATAAGCTTAAACCAGCCAGGTTATATTTGCCAGGCAGACTTTATTACATGCCAAGAACTCCCTAGAGTAATTCAGGAGCTATAGCAACTGTATTAGAGATGCTCTATGTAAATCAAGCTTAAAATAGGCATGCAAAACTTTCAAAAGCCTCGTGACAGGAGGGTGAACACTGTTTTTTCATGCTTGAAAATGGGATAAGCCTCATGGGAGCATAGTTTTCACTTTAAGTTTGTTAGCTTTTTATGTCAGCTCAGAACGAATAGCAAATTTCACTGCTGTACATACAAAACTCAGTGCTTACTTGTTTCAGCTTAGCTATCTAGTCTCACAAAAAGACCTTTTGCGTCATAACCATTTAGTCAGCAAACATGTTTTTCTGTCCTTCTGATGAAGTTACGAAATGTTCTCTGTCCTGTTGGAATTTCATCATTTATTTTGCTTTTGCTGCAATTGATGGTGCGACAGTAGGAGCTTACATGAGCTTCCTGTCATGCTCGTCAAGTGGCACCTAGCTTTTAGGTAGCTTTTAAATACCAGTGCCTGCATTTTGTGTTTTGTGTCTGTGTCATATCCCTGTCGGGACTTATTTCAGTAATTCCAGATTTTTCAGTCCAAAACGGCCACTTCAGAAAGCTGAATCACTGCCCCTACACCTGTCATACTCAAACACAAAGGAAATAAAACAGCAGCTTGTTTGACTGAAAAGACAAAGGCAAGTTGAGGCAACACGTAGTTCAAAGTGTGCTAAGCTCAGCAAGGCACAAACACTAAACTGCTCTGTCCTTAGCTACAGTTTAAAGTTAAAATGAGTTGAAACTCGGGCGTCAGGAACAAATCACATGCACTCAAAGCACCCTCTGATGTAGAAATCATCTAAATGCCACTAGAATTCACTGTGTGTGAGGTTTAAGGGCTTGGATTTCAAGACGCTCTGACAAATTTGAGGCCATAGAGTACACTTAGATGCAGATTTAAAAGGTGAGTACATTCAAACCGCATGTCTCATATTTGCCTCAATTCATTTGTAAGGCATGAAAGCATGATCACTTACTAGCCACCTTTAGCAATGACTTGTAATGATTGTCCACTGATTTTGACAATGCAGTCACTCTGAAGTCTGCCACAGCTGATTGCTTTATCACCATAAGAGCCAGATGAACTGAAGCTGTTCCAAAACCCAGCTGGTCTTGTCAAATACTAAGTGCCAAACAGATCCTGCAAACAGAAGCTGACCGTAGCATTCAGCTACAAGTTATCCACAGTTGTTAGGTGACAGGAGAGCATGAACAGAGAACAGCTGCAGCGAGGATCTAAGTTTGAACTTTTATTTTGTTAATTATGATCAAGCAAAGACAAATGAACAACCTGAGTGACACAAGCAGTTATCCAAACACAATAACTGCTTTATCTTTTTACCATTAGAGTGACTTGGCAGCCAGGATTAAAGGGCAACACATTGCTTTAATTAGCGTGAGCAAGTCTTTAGTGTGTGGTGATATTTAATTACTTTTCCATTCCTCATAGTCTGTCCTATCTACTCCCCCTTTTGCTGAAATTCTGCTGCCAGTATACAAGTAGAGGCTGCTGCTTGAAGCTTCTCATCTTGCAGTGTAATTCAGAGTGAAATGAGTGGTATTGAAGCTATTTTAGGTTACAAATGAGATCCAGTTTGGATAAGGAGTGAAAGTGGGAGGATTTAGAACCAATGTACTGTATCAACTTGAAAAGTTTCTTTTATATGCTTACATTGCTTACGGACATGCAATGAATGAAATATTTAATAAGCAATAGCACAGAATAGATCCGAAGGAAAATCTTTTGATATGGACATGACATGTGACAATTAGATTGTCACAGATGGCTATGTGGCTCCAGCTACTTCTTCCTCTGTCTGCCTCTTGTTCACAAGCTTTGCTATGTTTTCGTACTAATAGAAACCAAAACAAATTATAAATTTGACTTATTGTAAGTGATTTATACTTATTTGGAAATGGCCAATAAAGCAGTCAATACCAATGATGAACCCAGACTGTAGCCAGATTCCATGCTGAATGGGTTTTCCTTATGTCATGCAGTGACTCCCCACTGGTTCAGTTCATGTGATGTACTTACCAGTAACTCATGACCACCTAAAGTCAACATCTGGTAAATATGATGTCACATGATATTTTCTGCATTCACAAGATGACAAGGACTGCATAAATGCAATATCATGACGTTAACTGTTCAGCCCACAGTGAACTGAGGGATACTAAGTGTATTGAAGGCTGTTCCCGCCAGTCCTTTGGTTCAGTCATAACTAGGGTTGCTTATAGTAATCCCTACAATGAACCATTAAACCTGACATCATGAACTTACATTGCAGCAAAAGATCTATGAAGCCTTTAAACTCTCAAGACTGTCTTGGAAACAGAGGGCACTGTTGCTGACTCAGGCAAAGCCGTATAGGCCATCTGGAGTTGCTACACAATATGGGAGCTGAATAAAAACAGACAGAAGCCTTGAGAAGCCTTCAGACTTTTACTCTTTAGAATTAATAAATTTCACATCATACACTTTTAACACTGCATGAATCTTGTACACTGTATACCTTAAAGCAAAATCCCAACAAATACAGCAGAACAAATGCAGCTCTTAAAGCAATATTATGAATGTAATTGGCAAAATAATGATAGTAATACCTCAAATCCAACGGTCTCTAAAGAACCATTCAAGGAATTTGACCCTCACAGGAGAAATCAGCATTACTGTTATCATTTTCATATATTTTTACATGCATGTGATTTATTACTGTTATTATTTTTGTTACTGGTTGCATTTGTCTTTATCCAAATGTTTATTTTGTATTCACCTGTCTTGCAACACTACTGTATGGAATGTTATATTTTTATTGTGGGATGAAATGATACGATCTACATACACTCTCTACTGGTGATCCACTACATGGATTTGTGTTGTACGTAACAGCATGATTGATGTTAACCTTTTGCGTTTTTGTACGTTTTTTTTTTTCTTTGGTGGTTCACTTCAGCCAGCGCCTGCAAGCTTGATTTAAATACCACCAGTTGTCTTTCTCCCAATGCCAGCAATTGCATAAATTCCAGTAATGGTGACATTAACATCACCTTCAAGCAAGCAGCTGCAGCTCCTAACAGTGCAGCCACCAGGCCATGCATTATTCCATGTACTCTCCCCTATCCTCCACCTCCCCGACTACTGGGGCCTGGATCGTTGTTTTTGCCACCAGCAACTACCTAAGGACTGGAAGGCAGTCCCACATCTTGAAAAATTCAGCAGTCTAATTCCAGATAACCTCAGGGTGGGTAAACCTAAACAGGTTCTCCTGCATAGTGGTCCAGTTCTGCTTCACTTAGTGTAATTAGTGGGCTAAAATCATAGTTGTATCATTTTTTATGATCTTCTAGTTCCAACAAGGTGATGCAAAAGATTGGATTTTTTTTCTAGTGTATGTTTGTCAGTATTAAGTAATAGATATGTGAGAGAGCTGCATGTTGTTATAGTCTCTTTTTTATTGTGCAGTGCAGGCTATGGTGCTGAGACAAATGTCATGATGTTGCAGTTTTACTGTCTTTGTTTTGCACTAAAAGCTGACTAAGGCCTCGGGCTGTTTGTGTATGAAATGTAAAGTTTAATAGTCGGAAGAGACTACATGACTTTAGCACAATTTGCTATTCCTACTGTTGTAAACAATAAGCCAGTGTTTGATGACAAGGAACTCATCTCAACAACTGGAACTCATCTCAACTGAGCCACACACACACACATATATACAAACAAACATACATACATACATAAATAGTTCATATATATCTATCTATCTATCTATCTATCTATCTATCTATCTATCTATCTATCTATCTATCTATCTATCTATCTATCTATCTATCTATCTATCTATCTATCTATCTACACTGTTGACCATGAAGTTGGAATAATGTAGTTTCCTCTTTTATTCCTATTTCTACACATCAGTATCACTTTTGACTAGGTTCAGTGATTACATACTGAGTCCATGGCTGTGTTGTCCTTGTCCTGCTTAAAATCTGTATGCAGTAAGTCCATGTTTTCAGAATTGGCTGCATAATTTTCAACTAAATTTGACACAGAAGTTCCCTAGGCTATATGCCTCGTCTGACACAACTGGCAATACACCAAAGAGTGCTTGCACTCTGGCAGGATGTACACAAACAAGCCAACATTGCTGATTTCCTTGGGATATCGCCGAGTGTGGTCTGTAGAATCCTCAAACATCATGGAGAGGAGGGTCATTTGAGGTCAGAAAAATCTCCAGGACGACCACGACTAACTACCAGATGAGATTATCGGCAAATGTTTTATATGTGCCTAGAAATCGGAAAATGCTAGTGAGCCGCCTTCATCGTTTGTGGAGAAGACACAGAAGTAACAAATACTTTATTCCAACTTTATGGACAACAGTATATATATAGAGTACTTTACATATAGTATATACAGTTGTGTGCGAAAGTCAGGGCACCCCTTTAAAAACAGCATATTTTATATATTAAAAAATTAATATCCATATTTATAGTCTTTCTGGGATATGGGAAAAAAGACAATATTATCAGGAAACATTAATGCATAGTTACATTTTATTTTATAACTTGAACAAAATTACAAAAATAAAAAACATCATTTTGGCCTGTGCAAAAGTCGGGGCACCCTGAGAGTTTCAATGTGTCAGATTCTTTTAACAAATTCAGACCTTTACCAGCTCATTAGTCCTGAAGCATGTGTCAACAATTGTCATTAGGGAGCGCCAGCTGGTGTGTATTTCAGGGTTTCTTAAATATGGCGACTCCACAAACCTGTGCAAACAACAGCAATCATGGGTTCCTCTAAGAAGCTAAGTAAGACAGAAAAAATGAAAGTTATTGATGCCCACAATGCCGGGGAGGGCTACAAGAAGATAGCAAAACGTTTTCAGCTTGCAGTTTCCACAGTGCGAGGTATAATTAAGAGATGGCAGGTGAGGGGAACTGTGGAGGTCAAGATGAGATCTGGAAGACCAAGGAAACTCTCGGACAGAACAGCTCGTAGGCTGGTCAGAAAGGTAAATCAAAACCCACATTTGACGTCAAAAGACCTGCAGGAAGATTTAGCAGACTCAGGAGTGGTAGTGCACCCGTCCACTGTGCGGCGATACTTGCACAAACAAGACCTTCATGGAAGAGTCTGCAGAAGAAAACCTTACCTCCGTCCTCATCATAAAATACAACGTCAAAAATATGCAACAGAACATGTACAGAAGCCTGATGACTTTTGGAAACAAGTGCTGTGGACTGATGAAGTTAAAATAGAACTCTTTGGCCACAATAAGCAAAGGTATGTTTGGAGAAAAAAAGGAGCAGCATTTCATGAAAAGAACACCTTGCCAACTGTTAAATATGGGGGTGGATCCATCATGCTTTGGGGTTGTGTTGCAGCCAGTGGGACAGGAAGCATTGCTCGGGTGGAGGGAAGAATGGATTCCATTAAATACCAGCAAATTCTGGAGGCAAATATCACAGCATCTGTAAAAAAGCTGAAGCTGAAAAGAGGATGGCTTCTACAACAGGATAATGATCCAAAACATACTTCAAAATCCACCATGGACTACCTCAAGAAACGCAAGCTGAAGGTTTTGGAATGGCCTTCACAGTCTCCAGACTTAAACATAATTGAAAATCTGTGGGTAGATCTTAAAAGAGCTGTGCATGCAAGACGACCCAAGAATATTGCAGAACTGGAAGCCTTTTGCAAGGAAGAATGGGGGAAAATCCCAAATGATAGAATCCAGAGACTTGTCGTTGGCTATAAAAAGCGTTTAGAAGCTGTGATATCTGCCAGAGGGGGTCTTACTAAGTACTGAAGGTACTGACGCTGTAGGGTGCCCCGACTTTTGCACAGGCCAAAATGATGTTTTTTGTTTTTGTAATTTTGTTCAAGTTATAAAATAAAATGTAACTATGCATTAATGTTTCCTGATAATATTGTCTTTTTTTCCCATATCCCAGAGAGACTATAAATATGGATATTAATTTTTTAATATATAAAATATGCTGTTTTTAAAGGGGTGCCCTGACTTTCGCACACAACTGTATATAAACCACAACTTTTCAAGCTGATGAGTCAAATAAAGGCTGGCTTCAACTAGCACAATGTTTTTGCAACCTGTAAAAAGTAATAATGCAGTAATGATTATTTTAATAAAAAAAATTCTGAAAATGTAACCTTTATACACAGACATGAGTTTTTAAATGAGCGACAGGAGAGGGACTTCAAGTAGAATCAATTCTCTATTATTTCTGATGAAATTAGGACCACAATCAAACTCTCTCAGAACAAATAACTCTGGGATCGAAATGTGATTGAATCAGCCTTCAACCGCATCTGGAGGTGGGGAACCTCATGTTGACACTGGATATCAGTCAGTCTATCCACAGTCTTTGTAGTGTGACCACATCCTGAGTTAAAAGTTATGAGTTATGAGCTATGACAGATTTTTTCCCAATCATGAGACAGCAGGACCTAATTATGAAATACCAAAGCCACAATTACTAGATAAGAAAAGTTATTTTTCCTTGGTGACTGCACTGGGTCTGTACATATAAATAAGAACACTGTAACTAAAACAGTCTTATCATGGTGTTTAGTATACAGTGAGTAGAATCTGAAAAACACATTATATTTCCTTAATTATCCTAAATACAACTAGAAGTTGTGAGTTTTTCAGTTGTTAAGTGAGATTTTTAGGGTGAGGGGAGATGAAAAGGTGTTACTGACATTTGTCTGACGTACAAGTTCTGATAAAATTAACAATAAATATGAACCACACTTTATGTAAGAAAATAATCGCAGTAATTATGTAATCATACAGTATTTAACAGAGGTCATATATCAGCCTAATCACACGCATTTAAGTGTCATGAGCGGTTTTGATTGTCTCCGACTGGGCTCTGAGTCAGGAGTCCAGGGATAACTATTAGTCCCATTCTGCGGCTGCTCCCTGAGGGCAATGGCAGAGACTTGCAGGTTGCAAACAATACTGAGTTTAACAGCTAGCTTTTACAGGCTGGCACACATCCCACACATTCATTTGGAGAGAGAGCTTTTGCACAGCAATAATCACAGAAAACTCATTATATTGTCACATCATTCCTACTTGGTGCAGTCATTTTATAGGATTTCATGGGAATCTACCCTGAGCATGTGTATTGTTTCAATCAACCTAAATTGCTGCAGATAAAAGTTAATGGCTTCTCCTCTCCTCTGCTGCGCTGCTGTTGTCCTGTGGGTCCCCATGTTTACAACAGCGTTTTGAGAGCCATGCTGGGAGTCCTGCTTCCCCTGTTTTTCCTGATAATGGCAAATTAGATGACAAATAGAAAGTTCCTTTAGTGTCAGGAAGCCTCAGTCAGTCGTAACACTTCCAAACATATTCAGTCAGACTGCAGTAAGGAAGCTATCAGTGGTTCCTGAGCTGATTGTGATTTTTGGCATCTGCTTCTGAAAGTTTTCCAAACCGATCCTTGCACTTTTGCCTGTTGGTGCACCAGAGAAACTTCTGGTCAACGTAGTCATTTACAGCCAAATACTGGAGCATTAAGTACTCTGCTAAGCTACATTCGAGAGGCAGTAAGTGCTGCAGGAGTCACGCTGAATCGACAGAAAAGTGAGTGGGCGAGACAGGAGCCCAGCGGAATACTAACTAAGGTTGAAAGGTTGAAGGTTGAAAACATTCTGAGCAGCCTCGGGCTCCACATCAAGACTAAAGTGATGTATTTCTCTGGCTTAGGTGGTTACTATCACAAATTCTGCCCTCAGTTCCCACAGAGCTGGTTTTACCAGGCTGAAAGGTAAACCGACCAGCTGTCCTGTGAAGTAGGCTTTAATGGAGCATCAAGAACATATGTGTTCATTCATCTGCTGTGCTGCAGAGGCCGGATTTCAAGCACCACTTGTTGGTCCAGACGAATGACCTTGGACTGAACAGAGAGTGCTCAGGAGAGACACCCCGCTTAAGAGCATCCTATATTTACCCTTCATGGGGAATCTGTGAGACCATGTAATCATTACCAAGGAATGTCTGTCTACTGAGCTGGCACTAAACAGCCCAGTAGATCATCTCTTTTGACCTTCTATCAAGCATCATAACCATTTCTTTGCTTCTAGTGTTTTACAGGCTTTATTGTCAGTTAATGGTTTGTTTGGTACTTGCCATGCAGTACTCTAATGATTTCTAAACCCTGCAAAGTTCCTGTACTGGTCAGACTGCATGCTTGTTTTGGTAATCCATTCCCACAGATCCAGAATTATCACATCTGTTTGTTTAAACACTTCATAGCAATCAAACCAGTTTTCAAGATACTTTATCAAAGACCAAGCAGGTGACTCGATACAACAGCTAACAACACACGTGTCAAAAGATAGCTTATTTAAAAAAAAAAAAAAAGATAGCCAGAAAAAAACACATGGCAACATGGCAATTAGTCACTGCACTGGAGGATGTGTGAAAATGTCAGTAAGTTCCAGCTGAATGCCTTGTCACACCACAGCAATCAACAGAGAAGCGCTTATGCTCGCCAACCCTCCGTGATATCTTTAATGATATCAGTTCAGTTCACTTTGATTTATTGTCATTCAAACATGGGAAAAACATGAAAATTCATTAACCAGGTCCCGCAGCACGATATCACCTTGACATCTTTAACTGCCAGCATCTACAGTCATCCTGCTAATTAACAAAGACAAGTCACAGTGACCCTAATGCACAAGACACACAGCTAATCTGACTAACAATAACAGCGCACGTGTACAGAAACAAGTTGACTAATTAACAAGTACTGCTGCATAGAACTTATAGTTTACAGTAATCCGGGAGCCTTACAAGTAACTTTACTGTTGAATGCCCCACACCATTTAATCACGCCTCACCATGATGACTCAGCCCCTCAACATTACTTGGTTAATAAAATCTTTTGTCACTCATTGTGTCTGTAAACATACCGAACACTGCAAAGCTGCCATTTAGCCCTTTAGATTCACATGAATTTTGGTTGTGCCTTTCCCTGTGTATCTTGTTGCCAGGGAAACCATGTCTTTATCCAAGTTCTGAATGTATTCAACTGTTTTGTGAGCAGTGAATGCATTTGAAAGAGAATGTGATTGCCTTTTCTTTCAGTTTTTTTTTCCTCTCTCATCTGCAGTGGTAGAAATAGAAACAGAAAGTATTTGATATGCCCCCTAATTATTTAGCTACTAGGAGACCCCGGGTTATTTTTCCAATTAGCATAATGAGGAAATGTCATTAATTTATGTACATCACAAATATGTTGATAATGAATCTACAGCAGTCCATTTTATTGAATCAAAAAATAATGAATGTGTGAAAACAACATGAGAAAGGTGAGTACAAACTTTTACATTTCTCTTTAAAAAATAGGACTGAAAGAACAAACAAGCGTCGCTTTCTTATCCCACCCCAGAAAACATACTAGGTTTTATCCCTAAGAGCCCCAGAGCTGAAACAGCAGAAGCATGACTGGCCACTGAATGGAGGGGAAAAGTCCTTCAAAAAATAACACTGACCTCCTCCACCAGGTGTACCAGCACCTCAGACACCATCTTACCTCACCAAGTGGATCTCTGTTATATATATATATATATTTTTTTTTTTTTTTTTTTTTTTCTGGGGCAGATTTTTTTTTAAGCTTTTTGTTGATAGACAGGGTGAAAGGGGGTATAGAGGAGAGAGACATGCAGCAAAGGGTCGTGAGCCGGACTCGAACTCACGACCAGCTGCTGGCGACCTGCGCCCACGTGGTAACGCCTTAACTCAGTGAGCTATACGGCGGCCCATCTCTGTTATATATTTGATCCTGCATGATAATATCCACATGTAGCGACTACGGAATTATTACAGGTCTTCATAGTATTATTGAGACTCTGGCAGCACTTGATTAAGGTTAGAGAAAGATTGTGCTCTGGGTTAATACAGAGAAGGTTTCACATGGACTGTTTAACTTTTCTCAACTTTGCTCAAAGTGCCTTTGTTACCTAAACCTAATAATAAAAGGGACTCTGGATATAAATACTTGTCTCTGATCTGGGAGTTGTACACACCCACCATCCACCCCAACCACCTCCTGACCATTCCTGTGCATTCATTCAAAGGAGTGCTAAACGGAGAGGTTGTGAGTTCTTACTGTCTGTGTCTGCCATGTTTAGATTGTTTTCAGAACATCACAAGAGCCACATGCTAAACTGAACTGTCTGTCATTGTTGGGGTAAATAGTTCAAACCTCATCATGAGTGTCCATACTAAATTGTACCAGCCTAACCTTTGGTGCAGTTTGGCTGAAATTCCAGACACCAATGCCAATAACAACTGTATTACATACAGTAGCAGTGACACATCAGAATGTCAGGCTTCCTCTGCTGAGGATGCTACAGGAGTTTAGGAACACTGAACAAGCCAGTGGACATGAACACTATTGTTAGACATGCTCAGTGATACTATTCCATCCCGACACACCGCAGCAAATATCAGGTCCTGACCCACCTCCCACATCCAAATCCCACACCTTTAACCCTTTAATCAGGCTCAAACTGCAGCAGAGAACAGCAAATGAAGCATTCACAGTTAAGAGTGTGACACTTTCAATGCAGCAGAAAGATGTGGACATGTGTGAGCAGCCAGCATTTGTTGGTGTGATCCTTACCAAACAGTAGCCAGGACCCTGCCAGTGATTCACAACACCTGATCTTCCAATGAACACCCAAACACTAGTAGAAAAGTCACAGTAAGAAAATACATATCACAATGAGACATGTATCATATCCTGTTCTTGTCACAGACACCCAAATCACCCAAATGGTTTACCCCCTTTAGAATTTAAAAAATACGTATGTGCATAAGTCAGCATCTCATTTCATAAAACCTCCATGCAGATACAGCTACATATACATCCATACAAACATCATAAACAATTGACAAGTAGTATTAAGAAAAATAGTAATAAATATGTATTATCTAGAAGAAACCGCTGGCATGATAAAAGTTAAGAGACTGCACCTTTAAAAAGCAGAAGTTGTGTCATCCCCTTCTGAATAGTTTGCTTGTGCAGTCATGCGCTACTACCAGCGCTCCTGCCACCCTGGAAGTTCCATTCTGTACACGTTTTAACGTCAACTGTAGCACGAATTGGGTCTGTGTCAAAACAGCAACCCCTCAACTTGAATTTCTTTTCGGAAGGAGGAAGCTAAATCTGGTGAGTAGCTCAAGTGGGGAGTGGCAATTGTGTTAACGTGGCCGAAAAAAGGGGGCTTTCAGAATGCTGTGAGTGGGCAAGCTGTCATAAAGAAGCACACAAATGCCCTTGTACCACAGTTAAGGTCATTTACGATGAACATTCTCCCTTAGACACCTCCAGATATTACAGTAAAACTGGCCGTTTGACAGCCTTACCTGAGAAGACAGATTCACAGCAAACACATGCACAGCCACATGAATGTCAAGAAAATGATGAGGATGCTCTTAGCACATTTAAATAACTTGTAAAATCACAAAAAAAGAAATATTGATTCACATATTAACCCTAAAAAACAGGTCAAAACTGTCAATAATGTCCTCATTAAAAATGTGCATTTCTACAAATAGTGAATTGTTCCTTAGCAATGAGTGATGATAACATTATACAGTTTTACTGTTTAAATCAGCTGAAAATAACAGAATTTTACAGATATTTGCAGTTTGTCTTATAGTATTCAACAGTTTTTAAAGGTATCTTTTTGCCCATTTTTTCAAGGATTTGTTTTTACAGTGTACATACCAACATTCCAGACTTGATAAATGGCCCATTCTTTACTTTGACGGCTATGTTCAAACTAGGTTACAGGTGAAGGACTTTCATTTAGACTATGTAATCCAGTTACCCTTCCTACAGTGAACAATATAATCTTAAGATGTGGTTAAGGTTTTTACTTACTCATAATAACTGGAGTCTTACCTTATTCAGAGTGAAATTCCACACCACATTCACCCCATGTCAAGGGCGCTATGATCATGGAGTTGCTTGAGGCTGTGGCATATGTGTGGTGAGGCTGGCTCACTTCCGATTTACTCTGACGAATGACCTTAAACTTAAATTGGACTTAAAGGAACATGCTGCCGAGACATAGCCATGAATTCAACATGAGCACAGTTCTTTAGATGTGTGACAATCTATCTCACTTTGTGTGAAGGTTTGCTGTTTCATTGTTGGAATCAGCTTTCTTTTGATCTCTTTTTGCTGCAGTCGGATAAATGAAGCTGATCTCTTCAGTTGATCGCGCCACTGAGTTAGCTCTCTGATAAAACACTGCAAAGAACAGTAATGAGATCTTAAGTTCATTTACTATTCCTCCACCCTTAGTCTCTTTATCTGTATACTTTGTACTGCTCTGTTCACTCTTTATTCTCTGTTCTTGTGTGTGTGTGTGTGTTCGTTTTTGTTGTTGTTTTTTTGTTGTTTTTTCTGTGCAAAGTTTCTAATTCTTCCTACCTACCTTCTTTTAGCTGTTTTGTCTTTATGCCAAGCTAAGGTAACCAACCTCACCATAGCTTTATATTCAAACTGGATAAAATCAGATCAAGTCAAGGTCAAGGTCAAGATGTCTTTAGTAGACATGAAGACCGTTACCACTCTGATATCCACTGATTAGCTTAGCATTTGAAGCCAAGCTAGTTATCCGCCTCTGTTTCCAGTCTTTATGCTAAGCTAACCATTTTCTAGCTCAAGCTCTGTAGTTCACACACAGATGTACAAGTGTAGCATCAGTCCCTCATCTAACTTCAATCCATCCATCATCAATACACCGCTTAATCCTCTGTATGGTCGCGGTGGGGTTGGAGTCTATCCCAGCCAACTCAGGCGAAGGCAGGGGACAGCCTGAACAGGTCGCCAGTCTATCGTAGGGCTACACATAGAGACAGACAACCAAGCACACTTTCATTCACACCTACGGATAATTTAGAATCATCAATTAACCTTAGCATGTTTTTGGACTGTGGGAGGAAGCCGGAGTACCTGGTGAGAACCCACACTGCACAGGGAGAACATGCATACTCCACACAGAAAGATCCCAGACGTCCTAACCGGGACGCGAACCGGGGATCTTCTAGCTGTGAGGCGACACTCCTCATCTAACTTAAGAAAGAAATATTTATTTTAAATGAGCTGAATTATTGATGATGATTATTAAATGAATTGGAGTATGGAGTATGAATTGGAGAAAAATATCTGAAAATAAATATAGACACGAGAAATTAATATCAGATAAATGATCCTTGTCCCTGCTATTCATTCAGTGCTCGGCATTTTCCAAGCAGTCATTGTTTCAAGGCTTCCATCTGTGCACCGGAGCGGAAGAAGTGCAACAGCTCAAACAAAGAAGCTCAATAATTAGCGTCAGAGGCACGCTGAGAATGTGGCAAAGTGGATTATAATACAGGACTAATTCCAGACATTTCTTTTTTGACATTTGGATTATTATTATTAATTTTTTACTTCCCCAGAAAAGCTTGTCACCATTTGACTCCACTGTAATTAAAACAGAGCACAGTCCCAAAACAAAGCAAAGTACAAACTGTTCAAGCTCTCAGGTGGCATGTTTCAAATAGTCCGAGTATATAGGACATGTAAATGTCATTTTAATGCCACCAAAAGCTGTGAATCTTCTGCATCTTCCACTTCCTGCAGTCAACAACAGCTAATTAGAAATTCAAAAACAAAAGCAGAGTGAGGGAAAAGAGCGAGATAAGATTTTTGCTTTTCATTATTGGTAAACTGCAACACATGGCAGAGGCCCCGGCTTCGGCTTAATTGCTTTGCTATGATACGCAAAGAGAACATCAGGTTTGGTTACTCACTGAATTAAAAGGCAGAGTTGGAAAATAAAAGAAGGGCCTCCTACTCTGTCAGATAATTGAATTACTCAAGTGGTTCTTTGGCGCTTAATAGCTTTAAAAACAAACAGATCAGTGGGAGGTCTCACACGCATGTCTCCAAGATCTAATTACCACTCAGGAGGCTCGAACGTGGTTAATGTAGCTGCCTGTGAGGATTTCTTAAATGCATCTTTTATTTAGTTTAATACATTTCTGGGAATGTGAGGCCGAAATATGCACAAACATGTCTAAAGTGTAACTCACTGTGGACCTGCACTGTACAGTGATTCTGTCTCATCTCCTGCTAATATATATTCAACAGAACTTTGCTGGAATGAGCACAGTGTTTACAAAACCAGAGGAGGAAGGAGAAAGAGGAAAAGGCGTCCATTATTATGAGTGCAAATAGAAGTATAGATTGTGCTGTTTATCCAAAATTAAGTGGAATCTGAGTTGAGTTCAGCTAAATAAAATATCCCCAAGGACAGTCTTTCATCAGTAAACACAGTGGAATGTATCAGGTGCCTCGACAGTACAACTCAGGGATGTAATTATTAAAAAGGCATAGCCAAATAAAGCAATTAAGTAGCACATGCTTTTGTGAGCACTGAATGCCATCCTTTGTCATCCTGAGTTTTCCCATCACACAGTATATCAGGACAATCCTCTCTTGGTATTCTCTGTTACAGTGTGACATTTATGTATCTTAAAGGGACTTTTTGTTCAGGAAACAAGGCCGTGTGGTACAACTGTGGAAGACGACCTGCGGCTGTGGCCTGCAAGGCTTTATACAGAGCTGTAGCAACTTAAGGGTGTTGTTCAAAGACTGTAAGAATTGTCTTCAGCCAGAAGATTGCTCACATTATCATGTCCATGATGTCTGCGCAGTGTCAAATAGGTCATGTTAGGGCAACGCAAACATCTGCCACCGGCCTTAACTGTCACACTGAGAGAAATACAGTGGCAGTAAAAGGAGGTCGAGCATTATTTAAATAAATAAAGAGGAAGAATTGTACCCTTAGATTTAGTTGTTGCTTTATCAGATAAACATCTGCTGTAATGGAACTAGATGCTCCATAGTCAGACAGAATAAGGAAAAGACATATAAAGAACAAGACAACTGGACTTCCGATGGAACTGATGAAAAAACACAGAAACAAGCAAACTGAATAAAACGTCTTAGTTAATAAAGTTCAAGAGTTGTACAGAAATAAACACAGGGCCTATGTAATACAGCAGGAAGAAAACGTCCCTGGAATAGACTTGTATTTATGCAGGCTCTAATTAACATCCTCGCCTTTTTGTGCTCAGATGTAAGGCCTCCTGTGCTGCATGTAGAAGATAAAAAATAAGTAGGCTGTTCAGTGGATGTGCAGCGGGAAAAAAAGCAGGACGCAATCAAGCCAATTGCCTGTGAGACATTTAAACTGCCAGTTTGTCGGTTAATTAGTTCACCGCCGAACACTGAAAAAAACAAATTCTGTAGAACATCCTTTTAAATTTAGATGCTGCTATTATCAGGTGGTACTTTTTTCATCAGTTACAACATGCATATACGTGGTTCTCATTGCTCCATCATTTACACGGTGAACAGATCTACTGGCATATTGGGTAATGCCGTTTTGCCACGCTGAGAGCGGGATATTTCCTCTTCCTGTTGTTCCTGCACACTCTCATTAGGAAGCCGCAGAAAAACAAAGCAGCCAAAACATGAGTAAACGGTTATGTAAAGTCTCCTGCTAAGATAGAACAAAACACTGCGGCTTGGCAGGACTGGATAAACCTGTGATCCTTGAGGAATAGGTGTGAGAAAATAACCTGCATGATATCATAGTGATGTCACTGTGGATGATTTGGAGACCCCACATCTATAAAGGAAAACCTGCACCGCACCCTGGGGGGATGAGTGTAAAAGACATGATCTACACTCAGGCAGGGCTGCTTTAAAAGATGCACTCAAACTGCAGAATGGGAATCATATAATGGGATTCTATTGACTAAATGACAGCACTGATACAGTATGCATCGATTTAGACCATTCGTTTTGATTTATAAAAGTCTTGTATGTAAGATTCAAGAGGATCTTTCATCACAAATACCCAGAATTAGGAATCAAGTGTGCATTTGCCTGGAAAAAGGGCACATTTTCTTTTTGTTTGCTTAAAATGAACACTCTACATCCACAAGGGAGCAGGTCGTCTGCTACGGAGTCTGCCCTGTCCCACTGCGATGTTTCAACAGTAACTTATACTGGACAAAGCAAACACTGGTGCTATAGTGGCCCTTCGGCATTTTTAGCAACCACCACAGATTTTCCCACAGATAGGAAGTGGAGGGTGATGTGAAGCATAGATGCCACTAAATCCTACGCCTTCGCATTTGTGTTGTCATTTCAAAAATGCTACTTTGAGATCATCTTAGATTTGGTGGCTGAGCGAGGAACCTGTAACAAACTATTTATAACCAGCAACAGGCAACTTAAAAAAAAAAAAGATATTGTATTTTCACATCTCCACGCTTGGTTTGCTGTGGCCTGCTCATCACCAACTATTTAATTGTGAATAATTGGAATAGCCGATGTTTTCACCATCGGGGCTGCAGTTAATGAATCGCCAGTTCACTCTTCGGCTTGAGTCACCTTATTATGTGTTTCTGCTTTGGGAAGCATGGCAGCATTTGTGCACACGGCATGATAATTATGGGATAAGTAAACTTCATTTCCACTGTACGTCAGCATCACTCATGCTCTAACCATTTCATTTTAATAACTAATTATATGCCAGTGATGGAATAGTGGAAATATCATAGAACACAACAGGTACCACAGTAACAATGCAGGGATAGACTTATCAAGCTCTTGCAAATTTCAGTCTGTCTTGACTCCAATAGGAAGTTGTGGATTAAGTATTTGAAACTTCTTTGCTTAAATACAAATGATTATATTTAATACTCACGTTATATAAATACAGTATGTAGGTAGAATTGGCAACAAGTACAGACAAATCAGTCACAATCACACAGCCACAGTTATCACACCTTCAGATTTATAAAATTAGAATCAGTGTTTCCAGATTAGGGGCCAGAGATTAGATGGAGCCGGTCTTGTTTAAATGCTGGCATCTAGGACCTGCTGTTCTCTTTGCTATTGAGACGTAATACCTTGACATGATGTGGTGCCATCACACCTTGATAAGTCCTTCAGAAAAAACACAACGAATGCCCATACAAAAAGATTTACAAATGATTTGAAATGAGTCATTCCCGTCTAAGGAAAATCCTCAACAAGTGTTGGAGATTTCAAACAACTGTCAATTTGCCATTGGATTTAGCTGAAGATAAGATGATTCAATGCAAAACAAGAGTCTCCAAGAACCCCATCATAACAGGATCTGCAGGTAACTGCAGAAAGAAAGAAAGAAAGAAAGAAAGAGATTGTGCGAATGTGACCTGCATTCTTTGCATGCCAAGACATAAGCCTTAGCTGTGCATATAGAGCATTAAAGGAAAACTACAGTTTGCCATTGAACATACAGGCAACCATCAGTCCTTTTGGAACAATGTGCTCTGGGCAGATTAATCGAAGATAGAGTTGTCTGGCTACAGTAACAGTAGACAGATTTCATTCAGATCAAAGACAGCTTTGCTAGAAAAGAACTTCAAAAAAAGGTGAAGCATGGGGGTGGAAATGTTATGGTTTGGGGTTGTTTTGCTGTCTCAGCAACTGTGCATCTTGCAGTCATCGATACATCTATGTATCATACTAAAGAGTGCTTGAAAATAATGTGGGGCAATTTGTAAGGAAGCTGAAGTTAATCATGAGATGGACCTCACATCGAGATAATGACCCTAAGTGCACCAACAAAACCACCAAGGACTGGCTCAGAAAGAAGAGATAGAGGATTATGGAAGAGACTAGTCAAAACCAAGATTTAAATCCCGTTTCAACCCCCCCCCATTTCTGAGAACAAGGGTGTACTTAATATTTCCACAGAATAATATTACATGCACTGACCTATTCGCTGAATAAATCATTTTCAACAAGTTTTCCAAATGGTGTTGTATTTATCTGTAAGCACTGTAACAAGGAGGGTCAAACGCAGAAAGACAACAATTTCTATACACCAGCGATTATTTTGTTGTAGCAAGTCGAGGTGTAGCAACATTTTTAGAGATGCAACTAAGAATTATTGTAATCTGCAAGTTATCTTCTAAATCACTCATTTAGTCTATAAAACAGGAGGAAACTGCATGGGGATTTCTTTAAATGTCATTTTGTCAAACCAACAGTCAAAAACACAAAGACAATTAGCCTACTGGAATGTTTCAAGAAGAAAAGTGTCATATCCTCAAAGTGAAGAAGTGAGGACTATCAAATGTTTGGCATTTAAAATACTTTAAAATGCTCTGCCAGTTATATAAAAAATGATTAAACAGTTTGACTAACTGATGAAGCAGGTAGTCATTGCACCTCTGCTAATATTACCTACTTTATGTGCTGTTGGGTAGTTTAATAATGATGCATCATATTTTATGTGATTATAACACGTCTTGGAAAATTTTTGTACTAGATAAACCTGTTCTACAAATGTATTGGAATGAAGAAAAATTAAGTAGCATGATTCAGACATACTCAAGCAATGTGTGTAAGTACAGCACTGGAGTAAATGTACTTATTTATCCTCTATCAATACTAACTAGAATGGACTCAAGTGAGATGCAGACCCAGGCCGGATGCCTGTCTAAACATGGCAGGTAGCCCTGCGACCTTGACCTTTGACCTTTTGACCCCAAAAATAATGAGTTACCAGGGTAGGTCAAGATCAACATCTGTGCTGAGTTTGATTATCCTATCTGTATTTGTTCTCGAGTTATGGTGCAGACATAGTCATCAGTGGGTAAAAAGGAATAACAGTATTTGTCCTCCAACTTAATCAAACTAAACGAAAAGTGACAATAAACTGTTTATTTGACAACAAATAAACAATTTAACTAAAGCTTATTTGATGCAGTTAGTAGTTTTTTTTCACCTGCACTTTTTCAAATTAAGTCTTTGATCCCACTGTTAACGCCACATGTTATTACCTTCAGCCTCGTAGCTGTATGTTGTTCTGTTCCTGCAGGATCTCATGAGGAATGAGTTGTGTGTGCACACATTTGGACTGAGAAACAGCTTCTTCACCATCACTTCTAAATTCCACTACAACAAACACCAATCAGCCAGAACATTATAACCACCTGATTATTGTGGTGATCCCCTGTGTCCCGCTGAAACCACTCTGACTCATCGAGGCAAACAATCCCCTAGACCTCTGAAGGTGTCCTGTGGTATCAGTCACCAAGACATCAGCAGCAGATCCTTTCAGTCCTGAAAGCTGAGATGCTGCGATGGATTGTGCTTATTCAGTGTTCGATTGAATTAAGATCTGGGGAATTTAGAGGCCAAGTTAACATCTTGAACTCTTTGTCATTTTCCTCAAAGTGCTCCTGAATAATTTTTGCAATGTGGCAGGGAGCATTATCCTGCAGAATGAGGCGGTTGCCATCTGAGAATACAGTTCTTATACATGAATAGAGAATGTTTGACAATGAATGGGACCTAGGGTTTCCCAGGTGGATTAAACTGTGTGAATGATGCATCCACGGTTCACATGATGTAAGATAAAAGTGATTCATCAAACCAAACCACCTTCTTCCATCACTCTGTGGTCTGGGTCTGTCAGACACCATCATGGTCACCATTGAGGTTTGCAGCAATTTAATAATAATAATAATATTAATCTATACTTTATTAGTGCCCTTGGGGAAATTTGTTCTCTTCATTTGAGCCATCCATACTAGGAGCAGTGGGTTAATGTGGAAGCGCCCGGTGGAGCAGTCAGGGGGTGCTCAAGGGCCCACAGTGATGGTGACTTAGCCTCTTGCCAGTCCGGGGGTGCCAACCAGCGACCCACTGGTTACAAATACGCTTCACAAGCCACTAGGCCACCACGGCCCCCTTTTGTGCTGCAGTAGCTGCTCTGTGGGATCAGACCACATGGGCCAGCCATTGCTCCAAAGACACATCGATGAACGATGGGCGCCAATAACCAGTTATCCTTCCTTGGGTCACTTTTGGTTGGCACCAACAGAAGATCTGCTGTTCTGGAGATGCTCTGACCCAGTCGTCCAGCCATCACAATTTGGTCCCTGTCAAGATCCTTACTCTTGGGCATTTTTCCTGCATCCAACACAGCTTAATGTTCACTTGCTGCCTAATATCCCACCTCATGACAGGCACCATTATAACAAAATAATAAGTGCTATTCATTTTACCTTTCAGCAGTTTACTGTTGTGGCTGATTGGTGTGTGTATCTTTATGGCCTTGAAATATAACCCAACAAAAATGCTACAAATATCCCCTGCAAGTTGTGTTGAAATGTCAGCTTGATTTCATTTTTGCTACGCTGCAAGACAGACTTCTGAACCAAGTTGCATCAGAGAGCCTAATTATTTTAAGATGAATCTCCTCACACCCAGAATCTTTATCTGCGTGGAAGAGGAGGCTGAAAACTGCTGGCAGTGGCTGCTTGTCGTGTCCACGCTATCAGAACTAAAAAGGGAGTTCCTCTCCCTCCCTCTTTTTCTCCCTCTCTCTCTCTCTCTCTCTCTGTCTCTCTCCCACACCCTCTCTCTCCCTCCCTCTTTTTCTCTCTCACTCTCTCACAGCTCAGCATCTCTTCTCTCCCGATGCGTAAATCCACTGTTCTGATGCTCTACAGAGACATCATCCAGACCATCCGAGCAACTTGTGGGAAGGATTTGAGTCACAGCTCCTGCGAGAGGTGAGTCATTTTTTATCTCTGTCTCCCCACTCATGATGGATTTTTTTACCACCGTCTCAGAAGACATTTTTGTGTTATTACATTCATTTTGTCAAAACTGTCAGTAACATAAATAGCTGGTATCACACAGTCGGACAGAAACCTGTGGTTTTAATGTTACATCACCACAGTAGATTCCTTTTCACTACATTTGTCAGGGAACTGTTTGTGTATGTGTGATACCCGGTGCAGAGTTTGGAGTGAATTTACAGTATTTTATGACTGAACATGCAGCTGCATGATATTTTCACACTTTGTAATCGTTGGACATAATTTGTACTTTTTATAAGAGGATGTTTGGTCATGTATGAAGAGTTTTGATCTAAGATGATCTAAGTCATGTCGCACCTCTAGACATTTTATCATAAACTTGTAAATCATCCGAAAGAGGCAGCCACCCCTTAAACCGTGTGTTCTAATACACAGCATCAATATGCCGTTTAGGAAAGTTCATACATATTGAGCTTTAGTCCTCAGTGGACTCGCAGCAAATGTATTCAAAAATGAAAAAGTAGTCAGAATTTCCTTATGCAAGCAACTTTGCCACAACACAATTGGCTTATATATGTTAACAAATGAAGCAACTGTGGTAATGTGCATTAATTCATTCTGCTGAGACTATGATTTGCCATGAAATGTGCAGGATTGATGTTAAACTGCAGATAGAGCCTCTTTTTGAGGTGCTCTGTTACTTCCTTTGGAAACACAAACACGGCGAGGTCCAGATGCTGCTCAGTCTCATGGCATGCTGCCAGATGTGCATTTGCTTTAGTCGAAGTTGCTACAGCCCTGGATTAATCAGAATAACACATGACTCTGCGGCCAACGTGCAGCCACGAAATGCACTAAGTTATCTGTGCTTCAGCAGCCTATTAGCTAGTGGCAGTTGGAGCATATGTTATGTCAGGACTATGTGGCACCAAATCTGAGCAAATAAAGCAACACTCAGGAAAAGCTGATTCATTAGCATGAACAGATGCCGTGCCCATTGTGTAGGAAATCCTTTTCTTTGCAGTGTAGTTGTTATTGTAATGACTGTCTGGAGAAAATATCCTTTTCTTACAAACATTAGTCACCACAGTGGCAAAGCAGCAGCAGCGAGCATCACTCAGTGTGAGACGAGGAGCTGCCTCTTTACTGACTGACCTGTCAGGGTACTGATAAACACATCTCCTGCTGAGGGAACAAAAACACGCCTCCATATCTATGTTTATTTCACTTCTGTTATTTGGTTTGCATCATGACCAGTTCAGCCTTTCTATAAGCTTTTCCTACACATCTACAGAATAGGAGACATATGGCAGTTCACTTTATTAAAGCTCCTGTAAATAGTGATGTTCTTTAACGGAACACAACAGGAACATAACAGTATCATGGGATGATATAGTTCTCCACCTAATTTTTAAAAATCCTCCAAGTGACTCTATTAGTGGCAGCCACCACTTGTTCATTAACAGTCGATTTCATGTGGCTACAAGCCAGGTAGAGCTCGGTCAGGACTTGAATGGTGTTAATGGTGTTATTTTTGGGTGGATGTCTGAGAGAAAAGGAAAATGCCATCTAACCAATATGTTTATGATAGCGTAGCCATGGCAACCTTTGAAGAAGGGCTCCTGGCTGGGGTGTTCTGTTATCATCCACACCACTGTCACTGGACTCAGTCTTTCTCATGAGATCAGGTGCAGACTGAGATGTCAGTGCTGTGCTCGGTTCACTGGGGTGGATCAGCATCGCAGATCAGAGCCACAGGAGCTGCAGCTCTCTGCCTCACTGTGAGCTGTCGCATCCCAGAATTCAGCAGGACTGGGGAGTCGAGTGTTACATGACAGTTACATGGATCTAGAATTATGCAGGTTTCTATACTGTAAATTCAGTAAATGAAGCCATGAAACTGACAAAATCATGAAAGATTGTTTTCTCAAAATGTTTCCCTGAATAGATACTTATGAATGATACTGTTAGTTAGATAAATATATAGATACATAATAATAATAACAATAATAAATAGAATGTCAAAATAAACATGAAGCTTTATTCTTCTTATCTCGCTCAGCTGCCAAAGAAATAAACACCACTTCATTTTTAGTTTTAGTCTTTGTGTTTATCTTTTGCTGGTTTATTTTCATTTTATGTTCTTCTGTTTTCTCATTTAGGGTTCGGGAACATATTTAATGATCTATCTATTCCCTATGTCCCCCATGCAACATTTCCTGTCCTACTCGTGTCCTCATGGTGCTCACGCAATGTCAGCACATTGTTGTCGCCACCAGCTCTGTAGTTCCATCATTTAAATAGCATAAATGAGCTCCTTTGCTGTGCTACATATTATATTACATATTATTATTAGACATAGGTTAGTGTAGCTCCTTTCAGATTAAGCACATTCATTTAATTAGTATCAAAAGGGAATTTTATTGAGATGTAATTGCCAGTGCTGGGGGCTTCAAAGCCACGCTTCCAAGAGCTTGTTGACACTTCTCAAGCTCTTTTTTCTTTTAACCTGGCTGTCAGAAACACCCGATAGCCTTAAATGAGAACTACATCTGGGAGACTGACTGATTTTTCCTAACTTTGCTTGTAATTATATTGACATATATACAACACGAAAGCAGCATAATTCTTCGAAAGAAATGTGATGGGTGTTTCCTTGTATGGCACTAATGTGGCTTTCAGACCATACTGCAGTTTCCGTAATCATTGGTTTACCACTCTGAATGGCATTCATGTCAACATCCAAGTTGTTATTATGACTGAGAAAGTAGATTTTCTTTTGAAGGTTTTGATGCATACACAGGACTTGGTGCTAAAAAGTCAGAAAACGCAGGCATAAGCAAGCAAACAGGCACATCTCATGCAAACCAACAATTCTATGTTAAGGGTAATTATATGCTGCCATTTAACAGACACTTTGTTATATTAGACTAATATTTTTAACCTTAACATGTCCAATTCTACTGGAAAACAACCATCACTCACCATTATTACACTTTGTTCACATTACACTCCTGTATAGCAGCCAGTAATAGTCCTTTTAGCAAACTGCTAGTACTGAAGACATGGGCCAACCTTTGTGTGTTTCTGTTTAGTGTATTTACTTGTTAGTGTTTATTAAGACAGCAGAAATCTCAAGATGGCAGCTGACATCTTGAACCATCTGGCTACAGATAACTTTTTATTCTATAAACATCAATGAACTGTGTACTTTATTCTATGCTGTATATTTCTGTGGCATCACTTAGATGCAGAATTCTTAACAATAAACAAAGAAATTGCAGCCTAAACCAGCTGGCTAACTTTGTGAGTAGTCACTTACAACCAGAAAGGCTTCAGCTACTATTTTATATGCTGACGATGCAGTAAAACACAACATACTGCACATGATCAGTGTGCTCTAGTGTAGCGTAGCGTAACCTCATTAACTTTCAGCTTTCAGAAAATTGGAAATGTGATGGAGAAAAAAAGAAACGTTGTGTAGGAAATAATACAAATACATAAAACATAGTAAAAAAACATGTATGAATTTAATTTCACACAACAACAAATAAATGAAGAGTATCATTTTATTTACCAACGGATGGTTAATGGTGATTGTAGCAATCAATAATGTAATAACATTTAGCTAATAATGTCATAAGTTATTACGTTAACGGACTAGCGTTAAAAAAATTATTTGAAAATGTAATAACTGCAGCCGATAATGTAATAATACATCAATAGGACTGCATTTCTTGGAAATACAAGATTTTTTTCAGTTTTTGTGCAGTTTGCTCATGAAAAATAGGTCTAGTGGATGACATAGTGGTCACATTCATTCATCAAGGACGTGTCCCATGTCGCTCTAACTCTCCTTAATTATGGCTGAAAGAGCCAGTTTGAGAATTATTTGCTGTACAAAATCTTTATTTAGAATGTCGTTTGTGTGCTTAGATATGTAAATTCATCATTTCATGTCAGTGTCTCTTAGATGTTGTGTTGTCAAGTGAATTTACCACAATTTTTCTTGGAAAACATTTCATTAAAACTATTTTCAAATATTTCTCAAGGAGAAACGATTCAGTCCTCAACTAAAACTGTAATTAAAAAACTGGACTGGCACTATAATGGCACTTATCTACAACATACAACACAGAACATCAACAATCATTTACAAATGTAAAAAAACAACCCTGAAGAGTATTATGTGCATTATTGGCTCAAAAACTTTATGACAGTGTTGGCAAGTTATTACATTACTGGCTTTATTACGTTTAAAATGGCCAAAATGATAACATTATTGGCTGCTACAGTGATAAATGACAAAAGCTGTTTTTTTCTAGCTAATTAGAGGTGAAAGGAATTACATTGTATTGGAATAATTTGCCTGACAGCATGAATCTTTAACTATTCTTCTCTGTCACCTTTAGTCGCTCATAGCAGAACACCATTGTTTGAGGTTGTAACACCATCATGGAGCACTTTGGAAGAATAATGCAACATACAACACCCTGATCACTGCACCTAGGCAATTCAGATGAATGTATTAATATTCACATCATAAATAGTTAAAGTAGGACACATTGAAAAACATTGTATTATCGGCCTATTTGTGGAATGTTTAATTTTAGCTCTGTTTAAATGCGCTGTGCAACCAGCCTGTTTGTTTATAGGCCTGGTGCAAAGAATGCAAACACACGGGTTCTTGTTTTGCTGTGGTTAACATTTCAACGCAATCCGATTTAATTACACTTATGCCCCTGTGAATAATTCATGCTGCCCTGCTCTGTGAATGCATGGTGACGCACACGTCCTAATCTACACTAACTGCCACTTGTGGAGTATAGAGTAGAGGGTAGGTGGGTCTGAGGAGAAAACGCAGGACCCCAGAGAGACGGACAGAAAGCAGATGATCAGGGCAGCTGATTTGTGGAGGTGTGTGGCGGTTTGCAAGAACACACAATCAGTCACGGTCACACAAAAAAGTGCTGCTCAATTTCAAGAAAAACACCATGAACTGTGAGGTCGACAAGTGCGTACTCGTGCATTAATGATACCTGGTTTACATCGTCACGTCACAGGCTGCACGTGCATCCCCAAACTGCAACAGAAGTCGCATCAGAGAACAGGTGGCTGCAAACTGCACATTAATGCAAAACATTTTCATAATGCGTCTTTGTGTTTGCATCAGATGAAAGCTCCTCCGGGTGTTTTTTTTCTCTTACAGTATTAATGAGTCACTCTGGGCTACTGCTACTGACAAAAAAAAACTCCTGCTGATAGATTTCCGAGTAGTTTGCAGTCTTCGTTGAACACTGAGAGCCCCTCTTATGCAGACTTGATGTATTTCAGACAGAAAAAGTGGCACTGGGTTTTGTCAACACTGTTTTCTCTGGAGAAGGGTGCGGGAGACAATCTTAGAATCAAAAAGATTGCTTTGACAGTCTGCCAGTGTGCTCTATTAAGTCATGTAAAGGAGAAATATCTCCTTCAGTAGCCATAAAGAAAACAGTAGAGCAGATCTGTATAGAGAGAGAGAATGAGAGGGCAGGATAAATGCACCGTGTCACACATCAGAGCCATCTCGAACTGAAATCCTCACCATGACAATGAGTTCAGTGGACTTCAGTTAGATCTGTCACCAGATCTGAAGCTAGCAGAACACCTTTGGGATGTGGCAGAACTGGAGATTCACAGCATGACGGGATGCAAATGATGGAGCAGAGAGAGCAAAGAGAGGCCCTATTCCTACTATTGGTACGCTCTTTCTGAAAAGGTCCTTGGTAAGCGTTATGCTATGTTATATAAGTGTTACCATGCTGTTTTGACAGGTGTTTTCAAACTGGATGCTGCTTATTATTATTAATTATATGAAGTGGACATTGCTCAAACGTTTAGGCTTGGTCTCATTCAGAAAGTTAAGTCAAGTCTGCGTTCATACAAATTTAGGAGAAGCTTTGTGGCGTACAGATGTTACAGCTGTGCCTACTGGAGCTGATATTTTATTGGTTACTGTGAGATTTACATGTAGATACGTTATATGTGAACTTGTTCAACCAGAAATTATGTTTTTACAGTACAGCTGTTTTCCCTATACTGCCAGTATTCAATGTTTCATTGCAGCTGTTCGGACAGATTTATGGGTAGGTAGTCATTATTAACGGACTGGCTGAGCGCCTGTCAGTGTCTGACCATAACTGTTCCTCTCTTCGATAACAGGCTCGAGCTAAACGGCCCCCTGACTATTTAGACCTCAGGCCTATGCCCAAGGTACTACCTGAGCCCTTTTTGGTAATCCGTGCATGTAGAATTTAATTAAATCCTCTGCGGTGCTGCGTGTTCATTTATAGCTCTGTCTCGAACCGATGCGCACAGTCTTTCAGAAGAATATTTTCAAAGATTTGAAAAACTCCGTCTTGCTTGTTTCATGAAAGCCAGCAGGGCGAGACAGACTATTTTTGATGATCTTTCTTGCTGGTATGTGGCTCAGGAAAAGTTTGAGAAAATCACACTTTTATTTCTGAAAGCAGTTTGGGTTTTCCCTGAACCCATGCAGAAGCATTTGATGTCAATTTTCCGAAGCAGCCTTCTCCATTTTTATACAGAAAGTATCAAATGACAGTAATGTCAGTCCTTTGCTGCTTGGGATAATAAACCTGTCTTCCGTACAGTCCCCTCAGTGTGTGTGGGTTGGGCAGATGGTCAGTCTCCTGCTGCCATGCTGATTAAATATGGGAAACATCTATAAGTTGGATCCTAAAATAAGCATATTTTCAGTCATTACAGCAGGTCAGACAGTTCTTATTACTAGTTTCTGTACATCTGTTGAAAACATGATATTAAAAGATAATTTCAGTTGTTTATATGTTCTAAAGGGGTAAGCATGAGCAATGAAAAACACTCCATATAAAGCAAATAACTGATATATAATTGCCCCTACACCTGGGATGTGAAAGAACACTGTGAAAGGTCGAAGCAGCGTTTGCTTCTCAGCTTTGAAGCGTCACAGTCGACTGCTGTGTTAAGTGCTACTGGAAAAACTGAATTCCATTTGCGCTGACATATTTGCTGCAGTTAAAAGTACATCTATGACAACAGCAAAATGTCTTAACTCTTCAGACATTACTGGCACAGCTTTTCCATTTAACCCCGTGACACAGGTTAATTGCTGTACCTGCTGAGCTAATAGTATCACTGTTAAGGATTTGGATAACTGCGTTTGGCTGAAATTAGACAGTGTCTAGTCCAAACAGGACCTACGGAGGGCATGCAGAATTAAGTTTATCGCTTAATTCTGCTTGAATGGTCTCATTTTGTCTTCAGTGGTCTCCTCTCTTTTCCCATTTTGTGTCTAGACTTCCTGGAAATGGATTATATACCGCATGACTCTGGGGATTTTTTCTGACAGAGCATGAGAGTTTGACCTCCATGAATATGACATCTGTGCAAATCTATAAGAAACTCATATAGTGTCATTTGACATCACCAGAGGGTTGGTTTGTCAGGTCATGAGTTAGGGAACAGGGGAAGCACTTCACTGCAGTGCAGAGTTAAATCCAGTTGTTTCAGTACGATCTCATCACATCTCATCAGCTGAGGTCGGGATCTTAACATTGAGGCTTTGTTGTGTGGATAGTCAGAGGAATGTACAATATGCATATCACGGCCATTTTGTCAGAACATTTCAGACTTTTTTACAACTGATTTTTCATGGGGCGTAATGTACTGCTACCATTTGATGATGGGGACTGATTTGTATCATTTTATCAAGAGATCACTCTCCAAAATGTCTTATTTTCCCAATCAGACATTTCGGACAACATTAATTAACCCTTAGTTAATTGATGTTGTTTTCATCACAACAACAGTTAACTAAGGGTTTCCAAAACTCATTCATTCCAATCCAGTGCAACTGGATAACTGAACTGAATAACTGAATGAGTTTAGGTTGAACTGTACCTTGTATAGACATTAAATTATTGTAAATTAATTTCAAAATGGGTACATTATTCCGTACGACCTTTCTATTCTTAGGTCAAGTAAGTAGTAGGGTAAATATGAAGCTGCAGATAGCACTTGGCTAGGCTAGCTTAGCATAATGACTGGAAGCAGAGGGACACCGCAAGCTAGCCCAGCTTCATCCAGAGGTGACAAAATCCACCAACCAGCACATAAAGTTTACTAATTTGCATATTATATGAACTAGGCATAACATTATGACCACCTGCCTGATATTGTGTTGGTCCCTTATGTGGTCCAAATGCTCTGAACCATTGGACATGGACAAGAGGACCTCTCAGGGTGTCCTATGGGGTCTGGAACCAGGATGGTGGCACTGGATCCTTTGGGTACTCTGGCTTGTGCAGTGGGGCCTCTATCAATCCAACTTGTTCCACTGCATCCTGTTGATGCTTGATCAGAATGGGGTGTAGGAAGTTTGGAGGTCAAATCAACATGTTGGGCCATTGTCATGTTCCTCAACATGTTCCTGATTGGTTGATGTTGTTTCCATGTGGTGGGGGGCCAGTGACATTTGGGATCTCCATTTGCATGAGGGAGTGTGCTTGTTCTGGGACAATGTTTATTTGGGTGTCTAAGTCTCATCAACACAGATATTAAAATCCAAGGTTTTCCATCAGAACACCACATAGTACCAATATGATCAATGTTATTCACTTCACCTGCCAGTGGTCATGATGTTGTGGCTGATTGGTGTATATCGTCATTGTAACGTTACCAGGCAACCAATAGACTCTAGAATTTTATTTAGTGCCAGATATTTAGATGGTGGTGGAGACCAAACTCAGAGAAAAAAGAGGAGAAATGCTAAACTAACATTTGCCAGGATGCCAAAAACACCACTCACTCAATAATTATGTGTTCTCTTACTGCTGGATCTGCAAAAACATATTTGATCAAGGTAATAATATACCCTTTGTTGTGTTTGTTCCTGCTGCCTGCCAATGGCCAAAAGATGAGGTTTTGCAATTCCATAATCACATAATCTCACTGTAATAATCACAATATGCATCACAACATCGTCTCACTTTAATATCTGTCTTCTCTGTCAGCCTGCTTTAAAAATGGCACCCAGATTAGCGCTGCAATGATTTGGACCAGAGTCACAGCAGGGATGAACGTGTCTGATGGGTCCTCCTACCGGGAGGAGGAGCTGCTGGGTAACTCCACCTGGGCCTATACCTACTACCATGAAAACTACACCCTGGGCCCTCCACTGCTGCCAGACAAAACCAGCACCTCCAAACCGGCAGCATGTGAACAGGTCCACATCGCTGTGGAGGTCTGTATGGGTGTGTGTGTGTGTGTCTGTGTTTTTAGTACTTTGTGAATGATCATGTAATACTTCAGATTTATCCCATGACCCCCCTGGGGATTTCAACCCTCATGTTGGATCCCACCACTGTACCGTTCTATTCATCTTCTCATTTTTGTCTCATCAGGTCTTTCTGATCCTTGGTATCATCTCTTTGCTGGAGAACATCCTGGTTATCACAGCCATAGTAAAGAACAAGAACCTCCACTCCCCCATGTACTTCTTTGTATGCAGGTGAGTGCTTCCGACATTCCACACACAACATAAAATACAATGTAAAAACGCAACAATCTTATTAAATTGAGTTTTCCAGGCATTTTCATGTTTACAGGGTTACAAGATGAGAAAATTAGTTGTTCATTAAAATTATTGTTCCATTCTTTCATGCTTATCCTCTGTCTTTGTGTAATATATGCAGGCCCCAGTCTATTTCTCCCACTCTTGTGCGCTGTGTATGCAATACTGTAATTTGACTAATTTATGATTAGATTACTAATTCAGGCATTGTAATTAGCTTCTAATGCAGATGTCCCCTCGGGGCCCTTGGAATGGACAGTTGTATTGGTGTGGACACGCAAGGGATTAGCTTGTGAAGATAAAACAGATCTGTGCTTGGGAGCCATGCACAGCTGCTGAGTTCACTGTGACCACTTCCCATGTAAAGGGTCTGTAAATGGTATGGAATCAGAACAGCAGACTTGCTCATGCTTCCACCTTCTGCACATCATGCAATAGAGGATATGTGTATGTGGACACCTTTCAAAACACTACAACACACTAGAAATGTTTGAATAGAATATATATACTAGAATACGAAACAAAGAAAGAAAGAATAAAAGAAAGAGCTGTCAGACTGGTGCTCGACCACGTGTTTAATTAGCAGCCCTGCTATCTTGTTCTCTTGAAGTGTAACTTCAAGGTGTTGAATGTTGCAGGAGTGTGCTTCTATGTGATAAGGATGAAAGTGAAAGTGATAACGAATTTCAGTTTTCCACTTTCTTGAAATGCAGAAGACCTGACCGAAAACGTCACACGCTGAAGGAAATAGCCCGGTTTCGCAATGAGGTTTCATGAAAGATGAAGAATGGATGAAAATAATTGTGTATTTTGAGCTTGACAGGAGCAGTTTTTTTAAAATAAATTGCGATTTGACATCTATTTATTCTTCTCGTTTACGAAAATATCTTTCAGCATGTGTTGCCTGAGAAAACAAACACATTTAAAATATAGTCTGATACATAATTTACCATGATTGTGTGGATGAATAAAATGCCATGTAAACATAGAGTTATAACAGGGATTCTTAAGATCTTATACCCTGCTCAGAGTGATGATTGGATAAGACTGACAACCCGTGACATGGATGGGCGGTTTTACATGTCTGAATCAAGTCACAAATTTGATGACTCAACTTGACGAATTCAGAAGAGGACCTGAACCTCAATTTTGATATTAACATTAATTACTTGTGATTACATTTGGATCTGGGCCTTCTGACTAGAAAGAATCAAATCTCTTCCCCAAGACTGAAGCCAAAGAGCCTCAGCTGACACCAGCAGTGCATTCAGGGACAAAACAGATCAAATTACTGTTCCACTGGTGGGTACTGCTTGTTTTGATGCGGTTTCAAATGAGTGACAGCAAGACAGACATGGTCACTGTGGGATGTCAGGAATGCATTTATTTTTAAAATGCATTTAATTTAATGGGAACTAATACATTCCCACTTTGTTGTTTTCAGCCTCAGTAGCAATGTGTGGTTAGTCGGTTAGTCCATCGGTTGTTTATCCCAGAGGATGAACAACTGATACACTGAGCTGATATGTAGTGCAAGTGTGAGGTCCAGACCAAAACTAAAATAGATTGTATCGCTAATCTGAAGATATCAGCATGCTAACAGAAGGTGGCATCAGGGCGTAGTGGTCAGCATTGTTTTCTTTCAGTTCAAAAACATGCAGGTTAGGTTGATTAATGACCTTAAGTTGCCGAGCTGTTCAGCATGTACTGCACCTGACAATTCAAAAGAAAATCCTGCAAAGTTCCCCTGTTCATATTCTGTGGCCCTTGAGCAATTTGCTTTGCAAATTAGGGGTTGAAAGTTTAAAATGTTTTATTTTATGGAAATGAGCCTTGGAAGAGAAATCACTGGAGCTCACACTGATCTTAAGAGCAGAACCCCGACTGAGTTTTGTCCAGTAAACATTGAAGATTATTCAAACAGAACAACTGTGTCAGATTTCATGTCCTAAACTCTTTTGGCTTGTTCTGTTGAATTTTATATACGTAATGTCTTTTTTACCTGATGTTTACTGTCCACACCGAGGGTTTGAAGAGTACAGCAATTTCAATGCTCTTTATGTCCTGTACATATTGCAGTATCGACAATAAAAAGACTTTGACTTTGACTTTGACTTTGACTGTTCTGAATCTTGGCTGTGAGAAGATACAGATAATAAATGTAGGGACAGCATGCTAAAATGCCAAGCCCATAGTGACATAGTAAACATTAGCTTCTAAACATGACCAGGTATTCCTTGTCATTGTGAGCACACTAACATGATGTTGTCATTCTTCATCTCAACTTCTCTCAAGAATGTCAATGTGTAACGTGAAAAACGTTTTCA
Source organism: Dascyllus trimaculatus (assembly GCA_024666655.1). Taxonomy (NCBI): domain Eukaryota; kingdom Metazoa; phylum Chordata; class Actinopteri; family Pomacentridae; genus Dascyllus; species Dascyllus trimaculatus. The sequence continues at coordinate 33,000,012 of CM045451.1, forward strand.
TCTGGCATGTGAGTGCCGAGGGGTCTTTCTGTGTGGAGTTTGCCTTCAGTTTCCTCCCACAGTCCAAAGACCTGTTGAAGTTAATTGGTGATTGTATATTAGCCATGGTTGTGAATGTGAGTGTGTTTGGTTGTCTGTCTCTCTATGTGGCCCTGTGATGGACTGGTGACCTGTCCTGGGTGAATCCTGCCTTCATCCTGAGTCAGTCTTGATAGGCTCCAGCACCTGTGCAGTGCTGGTGCATTTATAGATAATAGGTGGAAGGATGTGAGTGTGGAGACAAAGCCTCGTCCGTACCCCAATAGAATGTGAGAGATTGCACTTCCCATCATCGATTCATTCATCCCCCCCACTGTGGCATAAATGTGTCATTAGACAGCAGGAGGGCTCTGTTGTCGCCTGAATAGGGAGGAAGAGAGGAAGCACATGTATAGATTTGCGTCAATCTCTGTCGGTGATCAAGGATTCTAATAACTCGTCTGATTGTTGCAGCCTGGCAGTCGCTGACATGCTGGTGAGCGTGTCCAACGCCTGGGAGACCATCATCATTTATCTCCTCAACAACAGACAGCTGGTTGTGGAGGACCACTTCATCCGGCAGATGGACAACGTGTTTGACTCAATGATCTGCATTTCTGTCGTTGCGTCCATGTGTAGCCTGCTGGCCATCGCTGTGGACAGGTAATGATGAGGATGTAGCATTCGCACAAACAGGGTACTGATGTTTTAATTAAATGCACAAGTCATAATTGATTTCTCCCCACCCAGTTTCCTAAAATTGCCCTAGAACAAAATGGATGTGTTTACTAATTTAGATAAGGTGCACAAAAGGACTATGAAATCTCAGAATAATAACCAGCAAACAGAGAGAATGTTTAATTTGCATTCTTTGAGTTATTTCAAAAGAACAAATACGGTAGCACAGTGGTCTTTTATTACACCTTGTTCTAGTGCACAATAGATCAAACATAAGCTCATCATGAACAAGTCACTGTATAATTTCAGGCAAGCGTATTATCCAACTATTGAGGTATGTAGATAATAATTAATATTTACTTAACTCAATAAGATTTTGAATTATTTTGCATTAATACATATGGGCCTCTCTATAACTTGTACCTGACTGTGTTACTGCCTTATAATTCCCAGTTCAATTACTTTCAATCAGAGACCGTATGTGCTCAACAGCCAGTGTGTTTTGTTCTGCTTAGTTTCTAACTAAACGCAACAGAAACACTAGTAGCCATCCTCACTTCTTTTTCTTCCATACACTACGAAGCAGAAAAAAATAAACTCAGGATATGAGTAATTTTCCCCTCACTTTGAAACATTTTGCGGTTTACCTTCACAATTGAGTTCCTGTTTGATTTCTGAGCACACATGAAAAAAATAGACAATTTGAACTGTCGAGTAAAAAAGCACACTAAGGCACTGGCTGGGGCGTTTCCTGCACTCTGGTGAATCTTTATGCACCAATTTCTAACTTTTCGGCATCACTTTAAGGTGGAAACATCTTTGTTTATGTGATGGAGAACAGGAAATTCAGGCACCAGGTTACAAATCACAATATATTGGATTTTAATGCAGTGAAACTCTTGGGCATTCTGTATTGCTTTCAAATACTCTTCTGCTGTAAATCAACCTTAATATTATTCCCGTAGAGTCAACACTCATATTGATTTAGTCTTCTGTACCCTTTTGTGCCCTTTTCCTTGTGGAAGTGACATTTTTAAAAGTGCATTTGACACCTGTGGATCAATGAATGAACCGAAATCATGGAAGGATGTGGAATGTGACAGTAGCTTCTCGAGCCGAGCAGGCAGCATTTGTATTCATTGAAAGCCCTTACATGCTTGATGGGCGACTGAAAACATCATCTATGACCTCATGTGAATCTCATTAAAGTTTGCTGATCCTGTAGCGTCTGGTGTGAGGCTTCTTCCTCCATCACTGGTGCACAGCATTCTCACTAAGACATAAGATCCAAGACTCTGTGGAATGCAAGCTAATTAACCTGCAGAGCCAGACTCGGTGCAGCAGCCTTCCATCACATGTACCAGGTGTTACATGTAATAAGATCTCTTGTGTGATGCAAAGCACTGCTGTCCTTGTGCGTGTCGCCACATGAGAGTAAGACTTAGCTGCTGTGGCCAGTATTTCTGCTGTCGTTCTCTGAAGCTGCTGGACTTGATGATGTTGATCCCAGAACCACAGTGGTAATTTTAACAGTGTTCTGATATTCAAATTGCCAAGCTTATAAAAATCTAAAAACAGATATTCACCAGTTGATTCCAATTTATTTTGTCATGGAGTGTAATTACATATCAAAATGACTAAGAATCAATTCTGTCCTCCTTTTGTTCTTTTTAAAAAATGCTAATTTTGTTGGTGTCCCATTTTGCCACTTACTTTTTATTAAAGTGGAACACCTTGATAGTGTCAGAATGAGACACTGCCCTCAGCCATGTTGACAGGAAAAAGTGTTAATTATTATGTGTTAAAAGCAATCGAATTTCTAAATTGAATCAAATATAATTTCTTCTAAATATGCTGTTAGATAACTCAGTGGAACTAAGCTAAGAAGAGTAAAGCCACCTTTTAGCTCGCCTACTTAGAAACCACACTAATAAAGCTCCATGTACAAGTAGCATCTGTAAAATAACGATGGCCTCAAGACATATGGTGTTAACGATGGGGTCGATTCTAAATTCTGTGTTTAATTAATTCTAATTTTTTCTTCTGTTTAATGCAGTAAGAAGGTTAATGTTTGTATCCCATTGAAAGATGAGGCACTGGAATTATTCCACACATTATACACATTTTCAGAAAGTCTCCCATTTTACCAGTACTCACTGTATATGTTTATCGTTTCTTGCTGTCCTTTGCTCCTGATTTGCAATCACTGGACTGATCTAGTGTGATGAATAATTCACAAGGATGAGCCTTGTGGTGCGTGGCAATCTTACTAATTGCATCAGTGGACTACTGTCCATAGTTGGAGGTGCGCCATTTCTCCTCCTTCCCATCTTGTAGACGACTACAAGATGGTCCAGGCAGAAGTATTCCTACCTCACTAACTAGAATCCAGACGCCCTCTCCAGCATGGCATGATGTGCAAATGAGCCATAGAATACTGATCACGCAAATGTCAGTGTTCTGAAATTTGTTGTACTATTCCCATCATCATCCATACCTGAGTCTGGCTTAACCAGCCCATTCTGTAGTACACAAGGCCTACCCATACTTAATACTGAAACTGTCTTCAAATTAAGGCTAAATTCATTAATTTGAATTATTATTTTATATTATATTCTACATAATTATACAATCACATTAATATGTTATACTATAAATTATATTCCCTTTGAATGAGACCTCATTAAAGCCTCTAATTACTTTTAGAAAACAAAAACCTCAGGCTCCAAAGTTTAAATCTACAGCCGGGCCATGACAGTCAAAATAACAAGAAATCATGTCTTTAAATTATTCTTACAGGTCTCAAATTGAGCAAAACTGCTTTGTTATTGTGCTTTTCAAAGTAGATCAATAGTCTGTTAACAGTTTGAAGCTGAAAAGTTGCCTGTTGTTGGAAAGTCCTGTTGGTCTGTCAGTTACTGGAGAGGAGACAATACTTTTGTCTGTTGAGGCAACATTATTAGCATCACCTGATGAGTTAGCAAACTGGCAAACACTTTTAACAGTAAGCTAAAAAAAACATTATTGAGTGGTTGACAATTTACTTGAAAAAGACTTTTTGAGGAAAATGTCTAAATATTAGACCTTTTCTACCTGCCTGTTTGTGAGCAGCAGCAGCAGAGGAGGAGGAGACGCCATGTTGCTGCCCTGATCACACTACTGTTGTCCAGATATCACTAATGCTGTGAGAATTTTAGGATTATTAGGGGGTCATTAGGATATTTTTGTGCCCCTTCCAGCACAGTTCATGCTATGGTCTAATGAAAGATGCTACTGAGTTGCGTCACTGGTATCTAGTATTCAAAGAGTGTGTTCTATAAGAGAAACTAAATGTTACAATAACCTAATCTCTGTTACCCTAATTTAGAATTGTTCTTTTTCCTACTTGTCTGTCACAAGTCTCCCAATTTTGTATATCTACGACACTAAATTACTTGTCTGTCACAAGTCTCCCAATTTTGTATATCTACGATACTAAATTACTCCAGCACCTCGTTAAGACTCAGATAAATAGGTGGACCACCACAATATTAGGCAGGCAGTCATAATGTTAGACCTGACTGGTGTATTTCCCTTGCAGTAATCCTCTGTGCAATTTCTGCAATTCCTCAGCGGCTCTTGAAGGTTCATAGGAAATTGTGAGTTACTGAGGTGAGGTGACTTAAGAAATCAACACATGTTATTATTTACAGGTATGTCACCATCTTCTACGCACTGAGGTACCACAACATCATGACAGTGAGGAGAGCTGGCTGCATCATCGGGGGCATTTGGACCTTCTGTACTGGCTGTGGGATCGTCTTCATCATCTATTCAGATACCACCCCAGTCATCATCTGCCTGGTTTCCATGTTCTTCGCCATGCTGCTCATCATGGCCTCCCTCTATAGCCACATGTTCATGCTGGCCCGCTCACACGTCAAGCGCATCGCCGCCCTGCCTGGCTACAACTCCATCCACCAGCGGGCAAGCATGAAGGGGGCCATCACGCTCACCATCCTCCTGGGGATCTTCATCGTCTGCTGGGCTCCCTTCTTCCTCCACCTGATCCTGATGATCTCCTGCCCTCGGAACCTCTACTGCGTTTGCTTCATGTCCCACTTCAACATGTACCTCATCCTCATCATGTGCAACTCGGTGATCGACCCGCTCATCTACGCCTTCAGGAGTCAGGAGATGAGGAAGACTTTTAAGGAGATCATCTGTTGTTACAGTCTGAGGAACGCCTGCACCAACATCTGTGCTCTGACCGGTAAGTACTGAGGAACAGACACTGAGAAAACAGATGACAGTTCAGTGTGAAGTGACTGAATCTGACACTGGGGCATAAATATGGAGGATTGAAGATACACTACCTGAGGACTGCAATTCTCAGTCAGTACAGTGTATACTCAAACACATTTTTGTGTTCTGTCCAGTAGCTATTGAAAAGTATGAGCCGGAAATTGGACTGGAACAATAAACTTTCTCCTAATGTACCCACCATGTTCACAAAGAAGCTGGTTTATTTAGTGCATCATTGGAACACCTTGCTAGCACCATCTGAGGTCATGATTCATCTGAAAGTACGTCACAGAAGACTGTTCGTGGCCTTCTTTTCATTCTCACTGACGGTCCTTTTATCTGTTTTTCTTTAGCCTTCTTTTAAATCAGTGACATTATTATTATTTGCTGCCAGAATATGATGGTCACGGTAGCCAAATGGATGACAGGATACTCTTTTTTTTCCACTACCTTCATTTGTAAAGTGCTAATATACTTGCTTTTAATTACACATGATGGCTACTCCACGTACACAGCTGGTGCACATTCTTTGAAATGAACACAACACGCATGAATGAACAGAGAAGTTAGTTACAGTAAGGAGCCTTTTGAAGTGAACCATCAGATCCTGTCTGTAATTATCCAATTCTATATGACATATTTTTCTGCTACTGCTTTTCCCCCCCCCCACATTATTACAACATTAAATGGGAACTTCAGCAATTTTTCACACCAGAGTCTGTTTCCAGATGCTGGGGAGAACTACTGCAGGTGTGGAAAAGGTTTCTCTAACCCCTTTGTGTCTGCACATATCCAGAGTATCTGCAAACTCTTTAAAATCAAATCCAATACTTTTTAAGACCTCAGCAAAGAAAATGTAATACCCTGTCTATTACCAATAATAATACGCGTCAGGGCTAGGTGATATATTTAAAATCAGTCACAATAATAGCGAGACTTTCATAATACTGGCTGCAAAATGACACATAAAACTCACAAAACATAATAATTATCAAGAGAGAACTATAGTTTACAATATCAAGACTCCTGTATCTGTCCTCAGCATAGCATCAGTTGTATTATTTCTTTATTTCCTGAATCCTTTTACCTTAAACAACTATAATTTACAATAATAGGACTATCTGTCTTTCGTTTAGCATCATTCATATCACCTCTGTACTCCCTGGCCCCTCTTACCTTAAGGGAAAGTCACAAGCGCAGTGGAGGACTGGTCCATACATGCTATAAAATGAGGACAAAAGCAGACGGCTGATTTTCTTTATTTTAACACGTCATTTTTGCCTGAGATTCATTATCGTCTCAAAATGTTCGATGTTTCACAATCAAGAGTCAGACTTTTAAAGATATTTCAGGTGTCATATGGAGACTTTTAAAGGATCCGTGAATGCCCTGGACAAGCTTCCTCAAGTGATGTCACTTGAGTCACGGGTTGGGTCCGAAGAATACGTGTTTAAAAAAGAAAAGAAAACTCCGCAGCTCGGCTCGAGACTAGAAACTTCGGGCTATGTTGCCTGCTTCTTGTATGAAAAACATTCTCAAGACACTGCGTTTGTGTCAGAGCAACAACACGATTGGCTGGATGTTTACAGGTTCGGCTGATGCAACGTTTTGCAGGGAGGGGTGGGACGTGTCAACCAACGGCCGTCATTCTTCCATTGATTTCTATTCAGGATTCTTTAAGTGGTGATTCTCTACCTTTTACTCTCCGGTCTGAACTGTAATGTTGCATTGTGGGTAATGTTTCAAGGTGTTCACATAGAAAAAAAACCATGTGAAATAAAAAAATCTATGTCTGTATTTCTGATCCATAGATAGAAAATACTTTATCTCTTCACATCCACATTAGTGAAGCACTCTTTTAAATTAAATGCACACAAAGAACTCAGTCACATAAACACTGGAGACAAACCAACAAGCGAAAAAAACATTAAAAGGAAAGCATTAGACTGCATACACTATGTGAAATAAAACAGCAAGGCCAATCAAATATGTGCTTGGTCACAGAGATTATTTTGTAGTGTAAAGGCTTACTGGACCATCTGAACACGCAACCATCAAAGAATTATGTGGACATAGAGATTTTTTTAAAACAACTTACAGCTTTAGGACAGAATGTTGGTCCGTGTACATCACGGCCATTTGTTTTCTTATTTTGACATTTCAAAATAAAAACGAAAAATAAACCGTTCCCGTTTTTTTTAGTGATAATACAAAATGGAAAACAGGCCGTAATTCATTATCCATTATCTGATTTAATTAGATGTGTTTGTAAATGGAAATTAAAATTAAAATACACCCGTGGAAAACTTATTTCTCTACTTCCTGTTGGTTTTGGCTCCGTGACCCGTCTGACTTTTGATGAGGAAGGATCTGGTATCTAAAGCTCCAGTGTTAGCTCACTGTTAGCAGACCTTGCTGTGTGCCGTGGCCTGATGAAGACCCACTGTGGGGTCCAAATGTTGCTTGGCACACACTGTTCACTATTTTACAGAGGATTTTTCACTAGCTAAAGTAACAGAAAACCTCCAAACCTCCCCAAAAACGTCCCGAAAAGCAGCTGAACGCTATAGCGATTTAGCACTAGCGGCAGAGCTAGCGGCACCACAAGGTCCCTCCAAAGGGACAAATAAACCCCACGCTGGTGGGGAGAAATAAGTTTTCCACGGGTGTATTTTAATTTTAATTTCCATTTACAAACACATCTAATTAAATCGGATAACGGATAATGGATAATGAATTATGGCCCGTTTTCTGTACTTAATTTTGTATTATCACTGAAAAAAACAGGAACGGTTTATTTTTCGCTTTTATTTTGAAATCTCAAAATAAAAAAACAAATGGCCGCAACATACACGGACCAATGTTGCTGTTTTTCTGCTGCTGCATTTTCCAGTGTTGATTTTCTCACAACTATGGTCATGATCTTTGGCTAATATTTGAGTGTTTGTGCCTAAACATAAACAAACTTTGACCATCACAGTGACAGGTCAAGTCATATGAAACAATAACCCTTGTTTTAGGGGGCTCAGACAAGTTCTGTGAATATGAAAACTGCACTTAAGGCAAGGAAACATTGCAAGTTCTGAAATGGTTACAAATATAATTTGGGTGTTGACCAGATGTTTATGGGGATTGCCAGTTTGGATGAAATGAGATCACACTAAAGCCCTGAGAGAAAAGGATAATGGAGAAGGCATGTAGCCCGTGTCACACCAAGCTGGAAAAAATGAAGGAAGGAAAGTTAGCTCTTTGTTCTCAAGAATGACAACAGGATGCCAAAGAGGGATGGGAGTGGTAGAGCTCTTTTGCTTTAAGAAGAAGAAAGCTTTATTTGTCAGAAATACATTTTTACAGCATTGTGAAATTTCACATATCCCAGTTGGGGTCAGAGCGCAGGGTCAGCAATGGTACTGCACACCTGGAGCAGGAAGGGTTAAGGGCCTTGCTCAAGGGTCCAACAATGGCTGCATTGGAATTTGATCCTCTGACGTTCTGACCAGTAATCCAGAGATTTAACCATGGCGCCACCACTGCTTCCAGATGTATATACTAATATCCCTTGAATGTAAAGCAGTGCAGCTAAGAAGCAGATGTGCTCTCTGTGTGAATAAACAACCACTTCCAGCAGCTGAAAGAATGATTGCAACACTAGCATGTTGGGACCTAACACCCCACAGCTGCCCCAAACAGGACAGTCATTCATGGGTGTTTTAGTACAAGAACACACAGCAACTGGTGTTGCAATTGTGGGGTCATCTACCTCCACAACATTCAGCGTGCTGTTAAATGTATTTTGTTGTTGTTTATGTTCCTTTCTGACTATCAGAGACTTAAAAACCTGTGCAACCAATCCACAGTTCTTTGAAGGTTTCAGCCCGCCCTAAGGTCTGTCGCAAGCTTTAGTTATTATTTTGGAAGGCAAAATGACAAGCTGCCTCTCACATTACAGCCACCTGTCAAAAAGCAAGGAAATCAGCACAGACAAACAAGCACAAAAACACAACTCTGTACAGAATAAAAGGAGACAGAAAAGAACACCAGCCTCCGCATCTCCAAGGTCTTTTCCACATAAAATCTTACCCAAGCTTCATCTAGTCCAAGCTGATTATCTTTCAGCCGATATATGTAATTGACAGACTGAAGTAGTGGATCGTGTGTTTATACCTCAAGCAACCTGAGACACCGTTATTTGTCTATGGCCTCAGACATGCTGTACATTACCTTGTTTGTTATCTGTAAGTGGGGAAAAGTTGTCTGCTTGCTGAACTTTTTGCCGGCATCCTCGGCCAATTTTCGGTGTGCCCTGCTGCTGCACAAGTGCTACAGTAAATAAGCAGCATCCTCAAATCTGCCAGTGTTCAGTAGCACAGCCGGTTCTGCTATGATCTGAATGTGAAGTCACTCTCTTGCTCTATTCTGTCAGTGCGATCTCTTCATATTGCCTCACTGCCCAGTCTGTATTAAATTATGTAAAGATGCCATGAGGTCACACACGAAATGTGTAAATGAATGTACAAACTGCTTCATAGTGCTCTCTGTAAGCGTGTGTTGGTGGTGCCTACCTCCCAACTCAGATTTTTATTGCAACATGCAGCCATTTTCAGAAACAGCTTTTTCATACAGAATGCTTCGCATCACTGCTGCATGGTAGATGAAAAAAAAAGCATATTCATATTTATTGCAAAAACAAAAGCAAGCCATTTGTATTGTCCTCCAGCTTTGTGCACAGAGATGTCTTTAAAGCAACCATGAAGAAAACTCTGTTCAAAGGAAGCTTTTCTCTGTTCTGTGTTGTAATTGCCTTATTGTGGCTTCCTTTAATGTTCATTGTGAAGACTTTGAGTAAGTGAGATCAAAAGAAGAGCATATGAATATGCTTGCAAATGTATAAAACAAAGAAAAGTGCTTTTGTTCAAACTGATTGATATACATTGCATATATATATATTTTTTCCTTATAGGTTTATTTAATGAAGAGAAAACATTACACTTGCTCACTGTGCATTCACCGCCAACACAGCATATCTGTGCAATTATGCAAAATGATTCATTGTTACTGACTGTGAAGTACTCAGTTCTTGTTCCCACAGAAACAGCAGCACTAAACACTGCATGTGATGTTACACTGGACAGAGATTAAGTCCCCATCTTGATTGCTAATTGCATGCTAAGTCATTGGTGTACGTGCTGTGAAAGCATATTACAAGCTGTGGGGACGCGTTTCAGGTAATCAAGTGGTGGTATGAAGGAATATTAATGTGAGCTTCACTTGAAATGACAGATGTTTGTGTTGGCTACGTGGCTTAAGATGTATTGTTAATTTAAAAGTGTCTGAATAAAAGCAAATGATAAAACTGAGAGACGTTTGTATGATATTGTCCATTTTTGTAACTGCAACACCATGGTAATAGTGGAAGCCATGTCACCCATTCTGAAGACAAAATAATGATTATGATCGAAGTAACTGATAATGATTGTAAAATGATGAAACAATAAGTGAATGACTGTTCCAGACAATATATTTGTTACAGGAATGTGGCTCAGATGGGTAACTTCAAACTGGGTTTAAAGGGGTTGACAGCATCCATGTCCCATGAGAGGAGAAGGATCCAGCCAGGCAGACAGACGGTAGTTATCTAAAGAAAAATTACACTCACTTACAGTGTCTCATCTGCTCTTTCAAACATAAAGGAAGCTCAATGAACTGCTGGCCTTGATGTAGCCAACTTCAGACACCAGGTGTGAATATGTGCAATTAGTGGTTGTAAAGGAGTCTTAAGCTGCATTAGTCTGAGGTGTCTAAAGGTGTGAATAGATTTTCTTTATGAACACAGCTTCCAGTCTGAACAAAGCAGCATCTTCCTGAAAGTGTGCCTCAGCTCGGCACAGCGGAAGGCATAAATGGCGGGGTCGATCAGGGCATGGCTCATCAGCAGCACAACGTGCAGCTGGAACAGTGATCGGTAACACTCGCAGTACGGGTTCGTGGGGCACACCGTCATGATGATGAGGTGAAGGAAAAATGGCGCCCAGCACACCATGAACGCTCCAGACAGGATGGTCAGGGTCAGGGCTCCTCTCATGTTGCTGCCCCACCTCCGATGATGTCGACACTTGCCCCCGTCACCAGCAGTGAGGGCTGCGATCTTCCTGGCGTGGATGCGGGCCAGCATGAACATGTAGGTGTAGAGAAAGCAAAGGATCACCAAGGAGGCGATGAAGAAGACAACGAAGCAGATCATGATGACCTTGAAGTCGAAGAACTTCACCATCAGCACGGCCAACACCACGCATGTTGTCCAGATCACCCCCAGGATGGCCCCAGTGCGCCGCATGGTCATGATGTTGTGGTATCGGAGTGCATGAAATATGGTGATGTAACTGTAAAACAAGCCAAATCATTTTATTATCTAATATCTGATGGCTAATTATGTTCTTTTTTGAGCCAAAACAAAGAATTCAGTGACTAAGTGTAACATGACAAATCCCAAACACCAGATTCTTCACCCCCTCTCAGCTCTGTGTCAAAAATTTGAGAATTGCGCCAAGCGTGGGGAAACGTCTTGCTGCCATCGCCAAACTTACACTAGCAGCTGACTTCATACAAAATGGTGCAGAGCTCTATAGTGAATCCACTCTACACGACCTGCCCAGCACTAACCTGAAGTCAGACCAAGTTAGCAACATGGGCTTGGATCATAGAACTGATGAAGACAGATATTTTCTCAGGAGAAGGTGGAGACCAAAATAGAGCTGGAAAGAAGAATGAATGCTAGCCTCAACATTTATTTATCAGGTGACCATATGCAAGCATTCAGCTTGTTCTGCTGCCTGCAACTGGGCAAAAATTCCATTTATGCACCTTTAAAGTGAAGAGTTTGCAGAGTTATCTTGGGAAAAACTATGAAAGAAAATATGTCTGTGGAGATTCTCAGTCATCCAGGTCATGGTAATCATAGGAGCTTCAGTTGAACACAACTGTCTTGTAGGTTCTTGAAGATCTTGGATGAGAGGTGAAATGTTTTCAAGAATCTACAAGAGAAGTCCAGTTGATTTCCACTGATGCCCCTACAAGTAGGAAAGGAATATAAATACATCTACATCATGTGTGACATTTTTCAAGACCCCCCACAGGTTTCAAGTCACCGAGCAGTTTCAGTTTAACAGTAAATGTAATAAACTCGACATTGTTTTCATCTAGGGAACTCCCAAACATCCATTTTCTATTTAATAAAATCCATTTAAAGTTTGTTTCTCACTTTGATTTACCAACTTGTTGGTGAATACAGCTGTTTCTAGCAGCCCACTGAAAGATCTCAGATGCTATAGCTTTTCCAAAAGTAAAACAGCTGAACCTTCACTGTGATGACGTACAGCCATGCTTTTAGTTACTGCATTTCTTTAAACCACAGTGACATGATGTGAAGTGAGTGACTGCCTGGAAGGAGGAAAACCTGTTGAGTAGTGTCAGGGTGGTAATGTAACTATACTTGGTTTGTGGGTAAATCTACAGAAAACACTGCAGTAGGCCTTTAGCATCTGCGAGTCAGAGTCCAGTGACAAGTTATTCCGGTTTTTCCTAGGGGCCCTACTTAATAAGACCAGATGCATCAAATTAAATTAACAGCTGAGGATAATTCATTATCAGACCCCAGATCCAGAAAAAGAAACTGTTTAAAATAGCCAGCTCAGCAGCAAGTAATAAATCACTTGACTTCTACAACCTGCAGTATGCCCACTATGGTCCTGTTTTCCCTGTACCATCCCTAAGCCAAGTTTTCCATCCATTTAAGATGAAATAAAATTGCATCATGATGACTTTGAAAAAGGGATTCTTGTGGATTAGTATGCCTGGGTGAAGTATATTCACACTATCATGGATGCAAATTGATCCTTCACAGATAAACAGTTTAAAATACATGTGCAAATCCAAGACCTGCATACACACCGGTCTACAGCGATGGCCAGGAAACTGGAGAAGGAGCCCACAAAGGACATGCACAGCAGGGAGTCCATCACATCATCCAGGTTGGTCTCGGAAAACCCTGTCTTCTCCAGCTGTCCCACATCAGCAAAGGCAATCATCAGCGTCTCCCAGGTTTTGGTGAGGCTGGCGATAGTGTTGAAGGCCGCCAGGCTGCAGATGAAGCAGTACATGGGGGAGTGGAGGTTTCTGTTCCGTATGATGGCCACCACGACCAGCAGGTTCTCAGTCAGGCTCACTACTCCAGTGGTGAAGAAGACTGGGAAGGGGACCTGCACCTCAGGGCAGTCTGATTGGTTCTTTGAGGTAGTATTCATAGTAAGGATGGCTTTGTGTTTAGATTAAATTCTCAGTAACATGGAAACTACAGCCACCAGGACATCAGTGTCATGACAGCCTTATGTTGAGTGTTGAATCAAACTTGCTGAGTTTAAAGGTTACATCAAGCTTTAACTTCAGCTGTGTAGTCTAAATATCAACAAAATATAAATGAAAAACTACCTTCAATCTTCAAGCCTGTTATTGATGTCAACAAAGACTGTGATGGAAAATATTCTTTCATGAACTGTTTTTAATGCTGAATACCACTCTAAGACTATGAAGACATTTGTCTGCAATCAGAAGCTGTGTGCTGATGCCAAAGACGCACCAGTTCTGTGAGGTTCTCGGGATGCTGAGAACCACTTTTGGAGAAAGTTCATGAGATGTTGTAGTGTTATCCTCAGTGGTAAACTAGACTTTAAGGCGAGCTGAGCTTATGTTTAACACTTTCAGCCTTGGTTATGCAGTTTGAATATCCCAGTTCTAGATTCTCTAATTTTGTAGTAAGTGGTAATTTTGTGAAACCACAACACCAAGTATTTGTTGACAACCTAGAAAACCACTGAAGCACTGAAGAGAAAAACTACGACGACATGTAGCACCTTTTTTTATCACTGATTAAAAACAATTTTTCGGCACAGAGTTAAAACTCTTAACTGCTTACTAGTAAAACAGTATTTTGAACTACCCAATATATCGCCTGTTCAGTGGCTGATTTCACTGCTCGGTTTTTAATTTGCATTTGGTGATGTTATCTGATGTTATTGCCTCTTGGAACAAAACCAATTCAATCAACACAATCTACTGAGAATTAGAAGAAGTGGAAACACAACAGGTGAGATATACTATGAAAGAGCATTAGCAAGTGCTCTGATGTAGATGGAGCGTTAGTGTTACTTCCACATCTTTTATGTTGCTATTAAAAGTAAAGAGCAACATAAAGGATTAATGTCGGTCATCAACCATCTACATCAGAAAGTTTCCAGCTCCTTAATGATTCTCTACACTGCGGTAGAGGGAGTAAGTAGCTGTGCTAGTGTTAATGGTATTGCTAGGCGACGAATGAGAGAAGTTCTGTTCACAGACAGTCAGAATTTAGAAATGATAACTGAGTTTTCTGAGAAAAGTCGGTCTTCTGTGACTGTAAAATGTGAAGAAGGCAAAAATGTAGGGCAAACACACGACTGGCTTGAATGAAATTAGACTAAAACTAAAGACTAAGGTAAAAAGGAAGCTAATGTGAGGCTCACAATAATAAGTCAGGAGTTGAGTCTGCTCTAATACAGAGGCGGTGGGGTTTTCTCAGCTGATAAAGTGTGACTAATTGCCGTGGTAATCAATTGAGCAAAGGACACGCCTAAGGAAACACACAGGAAGTGGCCCGACAACAAGCAGCGCTCTGCAGCCTCTTTATGAAAATGTCTTCTGCACATACACGCGTCCTGTTTTCATCGCTAGGTGATTTTGTCGTAGCTCAGGCATGATCTCCAGACATGTGGCCACATCTGCACCTCCTCCGTAGTTTACTCAAGGGGCATTCAATCAGTATTTTTTTTGTGAGTGCTTGTCCAAGGATTTACAGGCGGTCTGTTAATGCCAAAGTAGTTCACATGAGACTGCTGGTCTTCTGAGTTGTGTCCATCCAGTTTTTGTCTGCTTCCTTTTTTGAGCCTTTCTTTTTGCCTGACGCTTCACCTGTGGAACGACAATAAAAAGCGACATCAATAGAGGCGTTATTGAGAACAGATTCTGTATATGCTATTTCACACATTACATCCAGCAGGAATCCTATAGCATGCAGAGCTCATCATTTCCATTGCACCTGTATTTTCTCTTTGCTGTGTAATGTGACCTTTTATTCAAAGTCTATCGGCTCGCCTGAGTTTTCTACCCTTCAACCTGAATATGTTTAGTCCCACCTTTGTAATCAGCCCTCTGTGATCTGGGCTGTGAGTCAGGATTTCTGACAGGAGGCAGAATGAAGATGATTATTATAATTATAGCACACTTTCATCCAAAAACCCTCTGATCCTTCTTTGCCATTCCAGTCCAAAAGCACCCTCAGAGCTCACAAAGTGCTGCATTAAATCCAATTAAAGAAACTTTGAAGCTGTTTGGAACAGTAAAAACTTCTCTGTAATAGTGCGTTAAATGTTTCGATTAAAGTAGTTCTGTATTAACACATGCAGAAAAATTGCTATTCACACGTATAGTAAGTATTGGTAAAATGGGATCAGCCATCAGTATGTTGCAATTCTATGAAAATTACCCCCCTTACTACATTATAAAAAAGAAATTCCAACTTGGAAATGTTAACACAGCATGTATTTTGTGATCTTCAAAATGACTCTATCAGGGTGTCTCATTTTAACAATTTGAAACTGTCAAAATTGGACCCGGACAAAATTTGTGTTTTTCAAAAGGTGTTAAAAAATTTGAATGTGATTATTACCACTGTGTGATTTCAGTTACCGCTGTGATTCTGATAACAACTGTATGTGACTTTCATGTCATCATACCCATGTACACTTTTTTTTATTTCATCAAGTTTCTTTTCAGCAACGCTTAAGCTCTGGTTTGCAGTTATTTTATGTATTCTTTGAAAAGATGTTCATTGCAAAGCTTAACTGTTCCAGTTTGTGAGGTGTCCCATCTTAACAATGCTCACCCTAATAAAAAAACAAATACCAACCCATGATAATCAGTAAGCACAGCTGAATCCAGAACTGCACAGGAGAACATCACTCATCTTCTTCTAGCTCTGTCAGTCCCTCAGTTACAGTAACTAAGAGTCAAATGTTTAGTCAAATGTAGACGCATTTTTGGTGCAGACAAGTAAAAACCTAAATACTGGAACACTTCTCTGTTAGTGAAAAGCAGAAGGTCACTATAGAAACTGATATGGGCAGCTGGTTCTATCATAGAATACACACCTAAACTCTGTGTCATGATTTAGACTCTACAGCATGTAAAGTATTCTGAGTCGCAGATGCACTGCTGATATCTTGGCGTTCAGGATAAAATGTTTTCTAAGGCTACTACCCATACATGTACTGTGTATACACAGATACGGCTTACTGGCCTAATTAAAACAATAGAAAAAGTCAGACTTTTGTGCTGCTTTTGGATGTACTTATGAAAGAAATACAAAAACCAATCAACAGGGAATAACATTTTGTAGATGGCAAACTATCCTACAATGTTTTACTGTTTGATGGCTCATAGATACTGTTCATGTATCTGTATATCTACAGCTGATACTAACTAACTCACTGTAAGCATAAGTAACTATCTCATTAAGAAAATACATGTAATTTTTTTGTTAAGGTAACATCAGTAAGATGCTGAAAATAATAATTAGCAATCAACTGTGTGTCTGTGTGTTGTATTGTTTGTAGTGCTGCTTCTGGGATTGTTAGAGGAGAGCTTTTCTGTTTGACTTTGTGAGTAAAATGCTGATGTGATTAATAAAGTGCTGACATTTCTGGCATTTGTTACAAATCAGATGAAACCAAGGCTGGTTAAAAATTCAGCATGATGTGATTATTTTCCTTGTGCCAATATGGTGGCTGTGGTGATGCACTGCTGCACTGAATTGCAGTTAGACATTGATGTAAATAATCTCTATGTATATCTACGGTCATCATCTTTACAGTTCATCCTGTAGTCTGTATCAAACTTCACGGCGATCCATCCAACATTTGTCGAGAGATCTGGACAACATGGAATTAATGAAAGCTTTTTCATCAGAGTAAGAATGTACTTGATCTGATGAACATATGCTTATAAATTATGACTGTGTGCTTCAAATGTTTGTGAGTCACTGGGTGGAATTTTGGTTGCGTTCTGGCGGTGACCAACAGATTCTTAAGGAGTTAATGGCATAAAAAATCTGGTGGTTGAAATAGTTTTTAAATGTGTTTTTAATAGCTCCTCAGTGTCCCAACCCTGGGAAAACAACATTACACACGCCCAGAGGCTTCAGCAGTGGCAGTGGAGGGAAAACATCTGATGGCAGGTGAGTCTGAATGCCTTTTGTCAAGTTGGGTGACTATTCGCTTGTAGGTGGCATAACTTACTATTTCTATAAAGGAAAAAAGCAACAGCAACACCATTACACAAAGTGTACCGTCTTTGTACCGTCTTTGTAAGATTGTGTTTTCACGTAAACTACAGGACATTTTTATAAACCAAACCACAAGTGAAAATAACTTGAGATCGAAATGACAAGATGGCTGGCTGAGAGGCGAACTCATCTAACAAGGTGCTTTTGTGCATCCTGGCTTATTCGGAGGGAATGGTACCTGGAAAAGAATACGCTTTCAGAAGCATATTTCTAAGAAGATTACAAACATGAAAGCATCCAGAGTCATCTTCACAAAGCGGTAATGCGGCTTTCTCCGTAGTGCAAACACTCTGATTTCGCATTTGTTCAAGGCAGCTGTGGCTTTGCCATCTTTTTCCAGCTCAAAAAGACACGTGATCCTTGAGAGAGAGACTCCAACCTGATGCTCAGCTTTTCATTTGTACAAGAATAACAGCAGACTCCAACAACAGCAGCCCTGTTAGATGAAGCTGTGAAGTTGTGTTTGCTTTGTCGTCTGTGTTGTGAAGAGTTTCGTGGGGATTTATTGACAACACATCACAACATGATGACAGAGAGGGAATTATCTCCACTGGGGGTGTTAAACGATTAAAAGAAATCATTTCATTGGGTTTGGCGTCTGTGTGGTGTGTTTGGGTGTGTGTGTGTGTGTGTGTGTGTGTGTGTGTGTGCAGCACCTAGTCAATATTCAGACATCATTAAACTTAAGGTCAGGTAAACCTTTGTGGGGAAATGTTCAGACACCCGTTAGCGTATTGATTAAATGGCAACATGAAACACTCAGCTCAGGTTTGTCATCCCTGTGATTCCAGACAGTTAACGCCGGTGATCGTTTATTCACATTTCTCTACATGCAGTATGCCACTTTGAATCTTTGTGCTACAATGCGCCCTGCATGCTCTGATCATTTCCATTTTAGCAACAATAAAACATTTCATTTCAGGAATCTTTAAAGCTTGACATCATAATCAACGCTAAGCTGGTCAACATCAGTCCCAATTAGAAAAACTGCCTTGAAAGTCTGTCAACAAACATGTTACAAGTGTATCTTTGTATTATTTATTTACCAGAGATCCACACGTAGAACTGCCAGCTAAGCCAACATAAAAGGTGTACTAGAGTCATGGGAAACTAGGGTCTATCAGTTTGTGTGTCATTGTGTCGTTGTCATTGTCATTTTAAAACCATGTGCATTAATGTGCTGCCCATTGCAGAATCCAGTAAGCCACAAGAGCATTACAGAGACTCAGCACTAATCCTGGGTTATAAATTGTGGTTTTGGGTGATAAAAGTCGACTCTCATCCAAAAGTTGATGAATGATGTTGTATTCAGGGTTCAGTCAAGTTCAACCACAATCTAATCAGTTCTGTTATGGAGCTGGCTTTGTGCAATCTTATCCTAAAATATAACAGAACCATCCCCAAACTGTTGCAGATTCACTATTGTCTTGCTTTATTGTATGCTGCAACATTATTTCATCGGTCTCTCACTGGTATTGGAATTGGTTTGCGCGATTTGTCGTCCACAATCAAAGACTAATGCTTCTAAAGCTGTTCAGAATAGCTACAATCATAGGTGGAGCAAAACGGCTGCCATAGTAAGTCCTTTTGAAACATATGTGCAACACAGCGAGCTTTGTAAAGGCTATGGGTGACAGCTCTTTGTTTTTTTTTTATATGAATGTTCCTTTGTTCAGGCATGGTAAAGCCATCAGGGACACAATTCCAGTCAAAGTCGCAGCTTTCAAATGATATCTAGAATTAGACTGGAGCATTTGAAGCGTTTCTTCCTAGGCTGTCATGATTCATATGCAGCCTAGGAAGAAACAATGAGATTCATTGCTAATACACTGAAATCTTGTGCATGCCAGTCAGACGATGTAATTCCATTTGTTTAGAGTTCTGTGTTGAAAGTGACAGTAGGATTTCGATTAAGTCCTGGTAAGACTGCTCAGAAGGTTTCTATGGAAAAGTGATCAAGGTACTTATTCAGACATGAAAACAACATGGTAAAGATATCAGATTAAAGGAAAGGGATGCATGATGTATATCAGTCATTTGACAAGTGCCCAAAACGACCATATGCTGAAGTGACAGAATCCTTGTGGCTGTAATCTTGGTAAAAGTCAAAGAAAGTTATCATAGTCCATGTAGAGAGGAGGTTGGTTGGATGGATGGCTGAACCAAACAACCAGTATGCTCATGACAGCTTCATGTTGTGACAAAGACAGTGGAGCTTCCATTAACCCTCTAGTGCCTAACATAAGCTTATTTTTTGATGGTTTGGACAGTGATTGGAACATTTTTGAAAGGTAAAGTAAGGAAAAGGTCACGCCTGTCTAGGCCAGGGGTGTCAAACTCCGGTCCTCGAGGGCCGCTATCCTGCATGTTGTAGATGTCTCCCTCTTCCAACACACCTGATTCAAATGATCAGCTCATCATCAAGCTCTGCAGAAGCCTGATAACAGTCCTGTTGTTTGAATCAGGTGTGTCGGAAGAGGGAAACATCTAAAACATGGAGGACAGTGGCCCTCGAGGACTGGAGTTTGACACCCCTGGTCTAGGTGGTCAAGTTATTTTGCTACAAACAGGGAAAACCATTTCCTTATGGACCTGACTTTGTGTACAAGGACATCATCATGTACAAACAGGAAAGGGCTAAATACAAGTGGCGGACACAAAGTTAAAAGTAAGCTGTTGTTTGCAACATCATTGTCTGCTGCAGAAGTAAGATTTCCAGTTACTGCTGGAGTACACTAATTAGAAATGTGCATGTACAACATGTTTTCCACCTGAAAGCAACTACAGTTGTGACACACAATCACAATAAGCCTACAATCTAACTGACAAGAGTAGAAGAGGAAGAGCTTCAGAGAGAAACTCAAACCACTGCAGTCATAACTGATCACACCTGACCAGTCTTTGCATAAAGGTGGAGAAAATGTTGAAGTGTCTGTTTCGGAAAGTTACAACAAGACAAACAGTTTGTTGGATTTCAGTTGCATGAGTGGAAAGAGGGCTTCAGATGCTGTTAAGTAATCTGAGATTCCATAAACACATAGCAGGCTTGTAGTTAGGTTGACCACTGATACCCCAGTTCTTTCCAATGTTGGAAAATGATTTCTTAATGGATTTGTGGTGCTAAAAGAGGAAAAGGCCTTCACCAAACATTAGCCACAAGTTTAATTGCAAAAGTTTGATTGCAAAGCCCTAACCCTAATAAAGGTTGGGGTATGTCTGAAATGAAGTAGTTTGTAAAATGTGTCAGCAGACCTCAAATCTGAAGACAAAATAACTTTATAGCTGCTCAGACCCGCCTCTGGAACTGTGGGGTGAGGTGTAGTAACCATTCAAATTAGGATTACAGCGCACACCTTTGGAAGTATCTTTGGAAATCTTTGGAAGGCATCTAAGTTCCTGAATTCTATTCACACCACAGCTCATAGACACAGTTGTGAGAGAGCCCAGAAACCTTAAAACCTGTCTATAGCTGTTTTAAGCTGCCCAGGGTTAAAGGCCATGATGTTGGCATGGTGGGTGTCTTTAGACAAAGCTTTAAATGTTATTAAGGCTGTTGTGAGGAGGTTTCTTCTGTTATATTATTTTATGATTTGTTATATTATTCCTTGATTCTACCATGATTTGATTTGCTATATTATTTACTCAGTTTGATCGTTATTCATCTAACCTTATGTGTCCTTGGGGTCGTAGACAGCCTGCACTCATTATCTTTGTTGCTATGAAAATGGGAATAGCTGCACTCCCACTTTCCATCTTATCCAGTTCCCATGGACAGTTCACCATTGTTATGAATAAACTTAATGAAAAGGGAGTACAGTGCTCACAGCTCCTGTCTTATCTGTACTCAGTAGTTTCTGTGTTCAGCAAAGTTCTGCATAACAGTGGCAAAATAGATGCACGCCTTAAAGACAACACACACACACTTGTTCTAGCACATTTCAGTAAATCCACGTGAACACTGGTTGGTGTGTTCATGTCAGAGATAACTGGCCAATGAGACTCGGTTGCGTCTAAGTCCAACCTGTGTACGGGGCAGGCCCAGCCCAAGAAGATCAATGTGAATTATACCCGTATATCGGGACTCACTCTGATGAAGTTCCTGCGAGAGCTTTGTCATTTTGAGACCAGCGCTGCCATACTTTACCTGTGACCTAAATCAATTCTACATCTGTGAACTGAAAATTTCTCTGGTCTGTTCTTGGGCTTCCAACAAAAGAATCGGGTTTAACACTTCTAATGCAGCTCTTACTTTTAAAGTTGGCGGCCCTCCTATTTGCTATTTTTTCTCGTCCTTCAAAACCAATTGGCAGCTTTTTAACAGAAATCCCTGAATTTTTATCCACACTTGTTCAAAGCATGACAGAATTGTTCTGTATGGTGATTTTAACATCCATGTAGACGACCCCACTACTGCTCATGCTAATGATTTTTATTAAAGAACTGCAACTTCTTTTTACTTTGAATCATAAATGTATAGTTTTTACCTGTGAATCACTCTCTACCAACAACGTCATAGCAGGCTCCACATCCACCTGCATTTTTAATGAGCAAAGCGTCTCCAAGTTCTGCACTCTGTTTCATTTAGAAAGCATACAGCTGTCTGAACACCAAAACACCAGTGATCTAGCTGATTATTTTAATTCAATCTGCTTGTCCTCGTTAAATTTTACTGCGACTCCTAAAATAAAACTCAAGTTCTGTGAAAAACCACAGCCTTGGCCCATCAACCGTATTTGCAGTCATAAAAAGGAGTGTAAGAAAGGCAGAACATAGGTGTAAAAGTCTGTTTTCCACAGGATGAAAGAGCTGTTAGTTCCAAATACCAGAATGGTTAAGGATGCAAGATCAAACTACTTCTCAGAACTCATCTCTCCCCATCAACTCAATGCCAGGTTTTTATCTAAAACTGTTGATTAGCTTCAAAATCCAGTATTTTCTTTATTAAATAAGCTAATATGGTGTTTTTATGTCTCTTAAATCCTGATGTTTTCATGTCTGTATGTTTTATTTCACTGCCGTGTGAAGCACTTTGTAACTGCGATTTTAAAAAACGCTCCATAAATAAGGAATGCAAGGATTATTATTACTATGAGTCAGGTAACAGGTAGTTATTTTGTTAAAAAGATTGTCTGAGATTTCAAATACTATTAGATAATACAACAAGCACCTTATGAAGTTGGGCACTGATTTTGGCTTTCCCCCTGTGTATCCACATGCTTCTGGCCATGTAATGCATGTCACCTTGCTTTTTTATGCAAGCATGCATGCAAGTTCAGGCATGATCATGACATGAAACACATGAAATCCACTCAAACAAGCCTTCGTCAGTTTCATCAGGGCTACTCACGTAAACATTTTCTTTCGTCTCTGCTCATCCCCTTCCCAGTGCCCACAACCCACGCACCTGTACTGCACTGCCCTCCTCCCGTCTTATTAAACATTTTTGCATTTTTCCCCCTCATTCCCCCCTACTTTCTCCTTTCCATCTTTTATTCATGTGCCGAAGATCAAACAGCTGGTTTACAGGGTCCGACGTGGTGTTACGCTGTTAGATGTCCCTCATGATCATATGATTTACTCTCCCACGGTGCACATTGAGGATGACAAAAACCCACTGCACTTAAATCCTTGTCCTTTTGCTTAGTAGCAGCCTTGATAACATTACTAAATGTCATTAGCTTGAAAAGGTAAGACCGTGCTCATTTGTGTGACTGTATTACAGTGAGACCTGTGACGCCACAAATGGATTGTTGACAGGTGTGAAATAAGGTTCTAAATGCTGTATAGTTTTCAGAAATGGACCGGGGAGTAAAAGAGCAGGTCTATTTTGCTACTATTTCCTTGAAATTTAGCACGATTCCTATTATGGCAGTTACTCAAGCAATGGAAAAAACATCCTATTGAGAGGTGATCAGAGCAATATGAATCAACCAGAGGCAGACAAAGTGGGGCCAGCAATGGCAATGGAGGAGAGCTTTAGTTGCATCTACCCAGAATGTCAGCCCTGTCCACCTCTTCCTGCTGTCTTTTCATTGCACAGTAGCGCCAGATGCTTGTTCTGCTTGTATTCAGGGTAAAACATCTCTCAGCAGTATATTCTCCTAATGTAACTTTGATTGGTTTGTCCTCATCCTCTAGTCAGCCACTGTCAGAAACACAGATCTGAACACAATTATGTAGGTTTTAACAGCTCCACTTACAGCTGTGTGAGCATGCACTTACAGTAATGCACTCCTATATTCTGTAGTCATAGACAAGCATAGGAGAGCATTCAATTTGAGTGTCCCTGCTGAAACCTTGATAAGACGTCGCAAACGTAAAAGCTCAAATTAAATTAAATTAAATGAAGAATCATGTGAAAGCCTTACTTGCCGCTGCCAGCCGCTGAAAAAAGCGTCTTGATTAGAGGCCTTTTAGAAGATGATTTGTCCTTTTTTTGTCATCGCTTTTACAGAGCCATGAAAGGCACCCAATAGATGTATGTTCAAGAGGGTTTCATGCAGCGGATTCAGTTTTCATGGGGAGAGGCAGGGAACGCTGTTATTGTAGCCTTGAAAGGCTGTCTAAACAAGGCTGCACTACATGTTATTTTGTCTGTTTCTTTGTTTTTCTTCTTCGTCGGTTTTTCCATTTATGACATCAACTCAAGGACAGTTAGTGAACTGACCCTCCTCCGGCCTCTCTCTCTTTTTATTCTGTCCATCTAAACAGATAGTTGTACTTTATTTACTTAATTAAGCAACATCTGGTGATATTACATACTTAATGGTCTAAATATTGATCTACAGTTAGTTTGTTTGGTGCTGCAGAGTGACTGATTATCCTTTTAAAAGGATATTTGACATAACTTTAAATGTGGTATGCAAAAGTAATGAAAAGCGGTATGCAGACAGTCTTGCTCAGGTAGGTAGAAATGGTTCCTCAATAGTATTTAAGTAAAGACAATTTTTCTTTTTTCGAAAAAACATTTTTAAAAAATTCTCTTTCTGGACAGTGATTGCTGGATGTTCATGCCAATAGAGTTTAGGCTAACATCAGCAGCCATCATGGTTGGAATGGGAGGTTAGCTCTTCAGCAACCCCAGCACACAGTGCAGCTGTGGCTCAGGTGGTGAAGCAGCCTGTCCAATAATTGAAAGGTTGGCAGTCTGATCTGCATGTCCTTGGGGCAACACATGGAAGCTGAAGTTACTTTTGATGGTTGGCAAACACCAGCTCTGCCACCATTAGTGTGTCTATAAATGGGTAAATGGGAAACATTGTAAAGCACTTTGACCATCAATAAGGTAGAGAAGCACTAAATAAGTGCAGACCATTTACCCACCTGTAGAAAATGTAAATGTGTAAGCCATCAAAAGGGTTTTCATCGTTAAAATGAAAAAGCATTTAAATCAAATAGTAGTTTATATGGTGGAGAGGATGCTACCTTTATAGATTTTTCTGGTGAATATTCGGGGCCACATACAGTGCAATACAAAACAGTACACAAACTATTTAGGCTACATAAAAATAGTATGAAACTAAACATAGAGTCAGTTTCTACTTTTGTCTTATTACTGTGTTTTGATCTCAACCATTCGCCTGGGTCCTCAGCCCAGTATGGCCTGTATACAGTATAACTGTCAGATGTAATGCCCACATCTGTCATTTTTCACACAGACACAGTTAATGTGGCCAGCTATTATAATAGTGGATAACGGACAGATTCGACTCAGATGCGAAGGTAGCATCTAACACTTATACTGTACATAGAGCAAACTGGGGCCACTGAACCAAATGTATATTGGGCCAGAAAAAAGGCAAATATGACTCTTGAATAATTCACTATCTGGGGCCACTTAAGCCTTAATCTTTTTTAGATTGTGAATGTAAAATAGAATAGAATAGAATAGAATAGAATAGAATTGAATAAAATAGAATAGAATAGAATATCATTACTTTCATTGCGATTTGCAACAATATTGATCATTCTTCTAATGCATTGTAAAAACATACAAAGTGCATAGATAACTAGTAGGTACTCAGGTCAGACAGTTAGTGTGAGTGTCTGACAGAGTTCAGCTCTCTTATGGCTCTGGGGTAGAAGCTGTTTTCGGTCTATTTGTCCATGATTTGATGGACCTGAAGCATCTACCTGAGGGCAGTGCTTCCAACAGTTGGTGTCCAGGATGGGATTGGTCCTTAAGAAGGCAGTAAACACCCGAGGACCTTCTGGGTGGTGTTGATGATCCTCTGGAGGGCTCTCCTGTCCACAGCTGAGCAGCCGGTGAACCACACAGTGATGCGGTATGCCAGCAGTGGTAAAAAGACACTGGCAGCTTTTCCTGCACACAGTCCCTTTTGATGGTTAGTGGATCAGAGTCTGCTCGGTTTCTTCGAAAGTCTGTCATAAGGTCTTTTGTTTTCGTGGAGTTCAGGACCAGATTTTTCTCTGAACACTACACAGTCAGTCTCCGGAGAAAAGTTTACCCACAGTCGTTCTTAACGTTCTTAATGATGGTGTGAGAGTTAAGGATGGGGGCACAATAATATGTGTACAGTCCATAGAGGATTTGGCCCAGCATGCAGCCCTGTGAGGAGCCAGAGAAGAAGGTGGTTTCCTATTCTGACCATCTGGGGGCGGTTGGTTAGAAAATCATATAGCCATGTAGGCCATTTTAAAGACCGTGTTTACAAAATTCCTACAGAGTATTGGACCTTTTTAAGTCTAAAGCCTGAAACCCAAAAGTCATCAGAATCACACATGAAGTTAATGTTAATTTAATTAATTGGAAATGTGTTCACTATGAGTTGTTATGTAAGTCAGCAAAAATGCATATTATGTCATCCCAGTATTTGCTGGAGGTATTTTCCAAAAGACTGTAGCTCCCTGGGACTTTTCTTTCGCCTCAGTCTCTAATAGATTACAATAATATGATATGATGGTAGAAAAGAAGTCCATATGTAAGACCCCATTTATAACATTAACTTAATTTAATTTTCTGAAAAATGAGAGCTGAAAATATGACGGCAGCATTTTTCACCATTTAGAAAAGATTGTCTCAGTGTCTGAAATTAAGATCAGATGTTTCAAACACCTTTGAGGGTAAATCTTTATCTTTGTTGCTTTAAGCCATATATGTGTGAACAGAAACCTTGACGTTGCAGCAGCGAATGGTTAAATGGCAGCAGAAAATGAAATTTATAAGGTGGTACTGACATTTTGTTATTTCAAGCAGAGAAACCAAGGGCTTTGTCATGTCATTGTGAAGTAGTTTTAACTTATAATTGAAACATTTCACATTTGAAGCAACAAGTGCTCACTTTTAAAGACAGACAAGCAAAGACAACTTGTAAGCATGAAGAACTTTCCTAATGAATGGAGATGAGTCAGATCTGTACTGACAAAGTGGCTCATCAAACAGTGGTTTCAGACACAGTGTAATAGATTTTCTTCTTCTGTAAAGTTATTGTTTCATCATTGATCAAGTCCAATGCCTCCCCCTTCCTATTTCTTTCTTTCTTTTTTTTGCTAGAGGCTTGCTGACATTCCGCAAATAGCCCGGCTGAGCTGTTGCTGTGCGTGAGTAATAAACCTGAGCAGACTGGATTGAGAGGCTGAGAGATGGCTAGTGAGAGAAAAACCCAGCAAGAAAATTGGAAGCAGCCATGCAGAGACATCAGCCGACATCAAGTGACAGTCATGATGGAGGCATGTGTAAGGAGGAGTTGGAAAGCAGACAGTGCAGCAGACACCTTCAGAAAGTGGCTGAGCGTGAGCTCTGGTGAGTCACCACCTGGGCATCTTCATTCATGGGATGTACACTCGGCTGTCACGCTCTCCAGCCTTCTTCGCCTTGGATCCACACATGATCAGAATTCACACAGCTCTCATTGTTATCCGTGAAATTCAGCACACGTATGTTATATCACAGGCAAATGCAGAACACCCACAACATGACATGATTACCTCAGCCCACGGCTTGTCTGAGTGAACCCTGTGGGAAACCACAGCGGGGAAGGTGAATTGAAATTGCCCATCGTCATAAGTCTGCTTTGAGTGGCAGCGTGGCTCAGCAGAGGGAGACTTGTGTAGGTGTTTCAACACTTTCCTATTTTGAAGAGGGAGGAAATAATGATGTCCTCAGTTTTTATATTTCGATTTCAATTTGAAGAACAAACATGACAAGGAAAGAAAAGGATTCATCTCTATGAGGTGCATCTTGCAGCAGATTAGGATGAGCAGCTGGTAAACTTGTCAGATCTGTTTTGCCAAAGGGTGCAAGGGGGTGCCTCATGTCACCTACAATGTTGTTTGCATTATTTATGTCCACATTACTCGCATAAAACTGACCTCTGCTCTTCCTCTCCATCATGTAGGAGGCTCACTATGGCAGCATTGTCTGCTTGCTTAATAAAATCCCTATTAGGGAAGGGGCTGGTCTAGAGTCAGTATCAAGAATGGTGACAAAACACATTCCTGATGGCAGTCTGTACAAGTGATTATTTTGGCTGAAAGTGATTTGACAATTTTGACCTGCCAGATTCTATAGGAGGGATTACAAGGGAATCAACAATCTAGGTAATCAAGCAAGCTCCAAGTGAAAATTCAGTATATCTGCTAAACTATTGGAATAAATATTCTTAAAAGCAGATTAAGAGTTAAGAAATGAATTCCTCTCGGGGAATTTCAAGATGCTCAAAGCATTTTGTAACCACAGTACTTTAAAACCCTTCAAAAATTATTTTTTCCTGTGTCATGGTAATGGGCTCTTGTTTTGAAAAGAAAAAGTAAGGTTGATGATGAGAGTGCAGCCAATTTTTTTTAGATGACACCATCAACAATATGATTTTACTAATTAACTGATGATGAAAACATAAAACAAAGCTTCATTTCCAGACTGAACTCTTAGCTGACTAGACAGAAGTTACTCTTTTTTTGAAATGCTAACATATTGGTGTGCCCATGAGCCCAGATACTGTATTATACAGTGTCAGTTTTAAAAGGTCTGCTGTAATTGAATGATGCTACTAAAAGCCCGTAGAAGAGTAGAATGACTGTTTAATAGGTTTTTAGACTCAGATCTATCCAAACAAGTAAGTCAGCATCGCAGCTTGTTCTAAGATGAGAGCCTCAGCCCTAGTAGAGGCTTGGATTGAAAACGTTCAGGTGACATCATTAGCCATGTCTTAGCAAGTAGATAGCCTCTGACGGACAGACTAGAGGTCTGACAGCATGTAGTCACACACCCTGAGTGGTGAAAGTAGGGATGAGGTGTAGGAATTTCATAACTCATGTCTAAGGTTGTGGTTTCTTACTGGTAGTTTGCACTCCTCAGGCACTTCTCAATGGAAAAGTTATCAGAATCCAATAATAAACTTGGGTGCATCAAGTGAAATTGTGAGGGACTTGTGCAAGCGGCTGTGGCTCAGGTGGTAGAGTGGGTTGTCCACTGATCGCAAGGTTGGCGGTTCGATCCCCGGCCCCTCCACATGCCGAAGTGTCCTTGGGCAAGACACTGAACCTCAAGTTGCTCCCAATGGTAGATTAGCACCTTGCATGGCATGCGTCACCGTGTGTGTGAATGGGTGAATGGGTGAAACACATTGTAAAGCGCTTTGGATACCACTAAGGTATAGAAAAGCGCTATATAAGTGAAGACCATTTACCATTTTAAAAAATCTCTGTAGAGCTAGAAAGGTTACAGAGATACACAAGGCGGCTCCGTGTCATTGGTGCACAGGTGCTCACTTGCCACAACTGCCTGACACCACTTGTCTCCAATGGTCAATCAGATGCCATCACACGTGCACCAACTGCACATGTGTAAGGAAAACAGAGCAAATGCTTGTTTAGAGAAGAGAATGGACCAGGACATTCTTAATCATCTACATCTTTATAAATCATCATGTAAAGAGCTGTAATTGAAGTAGCTGCTGCAGAACTTTGGAGGAGCTTTTACCTTTGTACATGCTCTCCACTGACCGAGCCAAAACATAGTGGGAGGTTCGAAATTCTCCAGAAATCCTGTGCTACCCACTGGGGTCAACACACCTCAGGAATATTCACTGACACTGCTACTGCCCAGTCTGTAAGCAGCTTATACAAAAATTCTCACAGTGTGTTTTTCTGTGTTTGATATGAGGCGCAATGTGTCCGTCTGCATGGACCAATGAGAACCTGTTGTAATATGAACAAAACCACGTGTGCATCCACAGTGCATAGTCCGCTTTCACAGTCTGCATTGGCCTGTTCACACAGATGTAGAGCTGAAACAATGGGTTTACCAGGGACTATTTTCTCTCTGCATTAATAGACATTTTGTGAACTAGTGAGCATTTATCAGTATGTCTATGTGGAGGCTGAATCAAGTGATATAATATTATGTGTGAGGTCAATAAACATGTTACCTAGTGTAACGCTGATGGTTGATTTATGTAAACCATCAACATATCCATTAGACTCTATCCCAAGTAGACTGCTCAAGGGTGTTTACCCTTTAGTTAAGACTTCCATCTGATGAATCTGTTTATTACCAATCTATGTTCCGGATTCCTTTAAGGTCACTGTAATTAAACCTCTGCTCAAAAAGCCTGCTCTTGACCCATGTCTTTTAGTCATTTATCGACCCATATCCAACCTGACCTTTATTTCTAAATTCCTTGAAAAAGCTTTTAAAAATCAATTGACAGACTCAGGTAATTCTCAACCATGCCACTATTGCATATTAATAACTCTGACATGCTTTGCATACTTCCTCTGTCCCGTAGTTTGTGTTTCTCCTCTCTGGAGGCATCTCTACCTCCACAGCTACACATTTCTGATTTGCAGTAACTGAAATCTCCAACCTCCCTGGTGTTCATTGTTCTCTTATGTAATTTTGTATTTCTGTATAAGTTCATTGTTGCTTTTTTTTGTCTTTTAATTGGAGTTTTTGGAACTAAAACTAACATACTACCA
This sequence comes from Dascyllus trimaculatus, assembly GCA_024666655.1. Taxonomy (NCBI): domain Eukaryota; kingdom Metazoa; phylum Chordata; class Actinopteri; family Pomacentridae; genus Dascyllus; species Dascyllus trimaculatus. The sequence goes on from CM045451.1 coordinate 33,030,361, forward strand.
AAGGCATTAATCAGGCATTCATTAATGGATATATTAAGATATATTCTCAATTAACTTAACTATTTACAGAGATTGCTTTGACTTTTTCTTTTTCATGGTACTACAAATACATGTTTCCACATCGCTTTGTTTGACTCCTCATTTCCCCAAGTCTCTGCAATGATGGTGGACCGTGCAAAACTGCATGAACCATTAAGACACAATAGACATCTTAATTTGAAACATGTCAGGTTGTAATTAAACGGAATTATATTCAAAAAATTATTTGGATTTGATATCAATCAAACAGGCAACAGCCGCTTTTCAGGAGTGGAATAATAGCATCTCAGTGACTGACTCTAATGAAGACATTTCTGTCTGGTTTTAATGTCAGCTATTTTATGTCGGTAGTTGGAGAGGTGTTCTGTGTTTGCTGCCTTGTAATGGCCGACACTGAAGTTTGGAGCACAATGCTTTGCAGTGACTCATAGTCTGTATGTACCTTTTTTTTACAAAAGGAAAAGCCTTTGAAGCAGCTATTAGGCCACAGTAAGACATTCAATTTCCCACTGTGACAATCAGGAGTGATATCTAGACATGATAGCTTCACGTGGTTGCTAGGCAGGTCCCATTTGAGAGGTTAAGAATGAAATCAGGAGTACCTTGTAGAGGATGAAGCAAATATAAGGAGAATATTTAGGAAGTGCACTTGACAGTCGTTGTAGGGCTTTTTCAGTGCCTCTTCATAAAAAAACTGATTAGTGTAAGCGCACCTCTACTAGTCTAGACCCTGCTCTTAATGGGTTTAGCAGTAATTCTCAGAGGGGAACTATTTGGACAGGAGAAAAGAAAAGAGAAGTAGCCTTGATGGAAAATAAAAGAACACTTACAGTGGCCGGCAGAATTTAATGAAAGGGAATTTGATTTGATTCACCAAGCTTTTTCACTCGCTGCAGAATGTACATCTTTTGTAGATTTAACCAAAGCCACTTTTATTTCAATCAGGTTGTCGGGAGAGATGATTTGAAATGTCGCTCCTCAGGCTGACATTGTCTAAAGACATACTATTTTGTAATGGAAGCTGGCAGTCTGGTCCATTTATTCTCTTGTTTTGAAGAGGGAGATGTATGTTTCCACACATCATTAGGGACCAGTACTGGGGACAAAACACCTGTAGCTCTGTATATATGTCTGGGTGCATATACGAGACAGAGTTCATTTGAGTCTCGATAAATTAGGACATTTCTGACCTGAACCCTGGAGGACAGGCACAGCTGCAAGGCTATGATGAAGAAGAAACACATCTCGCTGTTAAACCTAAGACCTTACAGCAAAAATATTACTGCCAGTAACCTTGTGGCACATGGACAGCAGCTTGGTGGAACATTTCATTTCCATAATTGACATGCTTTATATAGAAAATGCAGCAGGGTGGGTAAAAGTGAAGAACAGAAAGAATGTTCTTAACATGTTGATTTAGCTGCACTGTAATGACATTTTCTACACATGATGTACTATAAAATGTTTTCATAAGCACTTGGGGTGTTTCCTTTGGCACTGAGGGAGATTTTCTATGTTGACTTGTGCTTTTTTTGTGGCTGACATTAGAATCCATTTGAAAAGGGATGAACACTCTCTATAGACCTATTCAAGATTTCCGTTACATGGCAGCTTCGTGTTAACAAGCCCTGATGGATGTATGGTGTGAAGGTGGATTCTGTGATCACTGACTTTGAAGTAAATACCATAACTATCAGTCAATCAATCAAAAAAATTAATACAGATATAAATAATTAATACATCAAAGGATGCACAAAATCACGAGGTTTACTTCATATGCTGATTTCTATCAGTGTTAATCTGAAACCACAGCAACATTAGCTTGAATCCATGTAGGCTGCAGAACAACATACTGTATTTTTTCAAAAGCCAAGACCAATGAGTCATACGCTCTCGTACAGTAGGAGTGTTCTGTACAGCACTGTCCTCTAGTGGTGATCATTATGTGTCAGAGTAGTGGTGTAATGCAACTTTCGTTTTACGCTTCATTTCTAAAATACCTTATAGAGTTTGACAAATTGCATGGCCCTGATTTTGTCACTTGACTTAATGAAATAAAACTTTTTTTTCAATTCTAAAATCTTGCTACTCTTAGATTCAGGTGTGTGACGCCATCATTGTAGGTGTGAGTGTAAGTAAAAGGAAGACTGTTTTGGCAAGTGATCGGGGAAAAGAGGGCAGCAAAGAAGATGACTACGACTGTATACACAGTTAATATATGTACAATGTGACTCACTGGTAAAAATTTGTAGGCCATACTGCTTACTGACAAAACAATCTTTTATCATTTAAATGTAAATAGAATAAAATACACAATATGTACTTAAGTGTATCAGAACTTTTAGTTTTGTCATTGCGTTATTTATCAAACGGTTATTAATAATCAACAATAATTAACGATTGGATTGATATGTCATCTTTGCTTTTAAAATACACTGTTAATTAGTGTCCCCATAGACTACACACCAATCAGACATAACATATGTCTGATTGGTGTGTTATGTTGGTCCTCCTTTTGTGGTCTAAAATGCTCTGAACCATTGGGCATGAACAAGAGGACCTCTCAGGGTGTCCTATGGGGTCTGGAACCAGGACGTTGGCACTGGATCCTTTGGGTGCTCTGGCTTGTGCAGTGGGGCCTCTGTCAATCTAACTTGTTCCACTGCATCCTGTTGATACTTGATCAGAATGGGCTCTAGGAAGTTTGGAGGTCAAATCAACATGTTGGTCCATTGTCATGTTCCTCAACATGTTCCTGATTGGTTGATGTTGTTTCCATGTGGTGGGGTGCATTTTCCTGTAGGGGTAGGCCAGTGACATTTGGGATTTCCATTAGCATGAGGGAGTGTGTTTGTTCTGGGACCAAGTTTGTTTGGGTGTCTAAGTCTGATCAACATGGATGTTACAATCCAAGGTTTTCCATCAGAACACCACATAGTACCAATATGATCAATGTTATTCACTTCACCTGTCAGTGGTCAGAATGGTGTGACTGATTGGTGTATATAAAGAGGTACCATCCCTCCATGACATCACTCATAGGTTTCTTGAAGAGCAGCTTTGAAGTTCAGGGTGAGCTCCAATGTTTGCACTTCCATTAAATTTTGTATACCAGTAAAATGTTAAGTATGTCCCAAAACAAAGTATGTCGAATGTAATAGGCAAAAAACACCAGGATGCAAGAATAAACAAGCATGAGCTACAAATATCACACTGACAGATGACCTGTCAGATGACCAGATGTACCTACAGTAAAAAGAAAGCACATGATCTCGAATGCAGTCTCTGTGTGGTGGCTCCAGGTGTTGCTGTCTTGGCAGTGCCTGACGCTTGGTTTTTCCAAAAAGGAGCAGAGAAGTGGAGCATGAGCGGAGCTGAGGTGGGCCATGAAAATGTCTCTGGAATATGGACTATTCTGTGAAGGCACCCACCTGTCACTCAAACACACCCTTAATTATGTATGATTCTTCATCCTAATAGCATTTTAAAGGGTGGGCTATATAAACTCTACTGTACGTAAACTGTACGTAAACTGTACAGTCATCATAAGTGGGGAAATGAGCCATACAGACCAAAACAGATTTTGTACTAACCTGTAAACATGTTTATTCTGCTGTAAAGCTGGGCCTTTTACCATTGGGATCTATGATGACTGAGTTGCTTAAGGAGCCAGCCTCAAGTGACCATTGGAGCAAGTGCAGGTTTTGGCACTTCAGCGTTGGCTTCATTTTGAAGCATTGGATGTTGTCTAACCAGAAAAACCTAAATGAGGGGAAAAGAAAGCCTGTAAGTTAAATACTAATCAACAGTAATGTTGATCAATAGAAAAATAAAATGCAAAAAGGTTTTCAATTTAGGAAAAAAAATACATTTTAGTTATTTCAAGCAAATTATATGTTAATACTCATTTGTGCAAAGTGTTTTTGGAAAAGGTGATTGACCTAGAATATATTCTCTTGATTTAGGTGGCTCATACCAATGAAGCTTTGTTTAAATGCACTTTTTTTTACACACAAGGAAGGCTGATGATTTTCTTCCCCATCTTTAACTTCAGAAGTTACTCCTTTAGGAATAGGCTTCAGTATGGGGAGAAGAAACAATCGCAGCAATCAAAAGCCGAGAACTGGAATCCATGTGCATCATTTTAGCTTCTTCATCTCAGATCAAGTTTGAGGATTGTCTCCATATTTGATAACCTTTAATAACTTTATTTCAAGTCATTTTACATTGAAGACAGATAGATGTATAGATAGACAGGCGGATAGATAGATAGGTGTGCCTGTGACGGGAAAAGGCCTGAAGCCTACCTGAAGATGCGATTGGCTCTCTTCCTGACGTCATCACGTCTTGTTGTTGCAGGAGCACGCACCGAGGGGGAGCTACCAGGCAGCAAAGGCAGCAGCAGGAGCGAAGGCGACTGGAGGATGCTGATGTTTCAGGTGAGATTCTGTGGGATATAATGATAAATAATTTGAAGTGAAGGCAGTCAGACGTTCCCGGGCGTCCGCTGCTTTACAGTCGAAGAGAAGGACGCTGACAGAAATGTGCAAGCAGGTCAGTATAAATGCTTACTCTGGCACGTTAGCTGGGCAGCTAGCGTTAGCTAAGATGGACTGACGTTAATGTGAGTCGACTAGTGTTTCAGCCAGGTTTCACTATCACACGGACATATGAACTATAGATAAAGCTAGAATTACAAGCAGGCTTTGTGAATTTCACTCTACCAGCCACTACAATATGAGGCTATATGGCCAAAAATAACAATTAGCTTGTTTACCCAGCAACGAAATAGAAATTCCTTCACCCATTGAAACAGGGTGGGCTGAGAATCACTGACCCACTTTATGCGCTTGAAAAGTCAATGACAACCCGCTTTTTAATCTGACACTAGTAAAAATGTCTTTGAGTCAGGTCATACATGCCCTAAATATATCATTTTAGAATACATATTGTCTGGTAGGGTTAAAAGGAGTATTAGTGCACTAGGTTATGATGAGCATGGTCACCAGGTCACAGCTTACCACCTTTCAGTGACCTCTCCATCCGCTCATCCAGGATGCCTCATGCAGCTCCAGGTAGTGTAACACTGAGTCAGGCTGCAGAGACACGCAGCACTGTTACTGCTCACTGCTGTGTTTGACCTCTGCAGCGTCAAAGCTTTGACATACTAACACAGCTGACAAGCTCACACCTCTGGCTTGTTGTTATGAGATGTCTGAGTGGTACATCTAAAAATGCAAAGGAGTCTTGATTGCTCTTCCGACCCAAATGTTTGTATGACACTAGATGTGTTCACAGATTCGGTAACTGAGGCAATAATTATGAAAGTTGCAGAGATGCTTGAGACTTGTGTATTGTGTATGGGGGATGCACTGATACCACTTTTTGTCAACCAAGTAAATGTACTTGCCATTACTGAGCTGTACTGCTATAGCTTGGCAAGTGTGCTCTGCATGTTGAATGACTCACTGTGGAGTAAAATCCTCATCAATCCAGTCAAACAGGTGAGCTGGGCTGTCGCAGCTAGTTTTAGTATCAGTGGTAAAGCTGAAGGCTGAATTGTTTTGCAACAGGCTGTTGATTTTCTTCTTTTCATGAAGTTGTGCAACTTAGTAGAGTTTCTGTGTTGCGGTGACTGGTGGGAATGTACTTGGGCTTCACTGCTAACTCACTAGTACCGTGACTATTATCTATAACTGGCAATGGCTGGTCATTGCGTAATGTACTGGGTAAGAGTTTCTGTTATTTTTGCACTCTAGGTTGTCTCAGGACATTTTTCTGAACTCTTCAGTATTTACTGTAAAGTTGGTTGCTGCTGTGTTGGCATTTGCAAACTCCTTAAACTCTGCGCCATGTTGGTTCTTGAGATGCTTTCTCAGATTGCTTTTCTTAAAGCTGCTGTTTTTAATATTTTTCTTGACAATTTAGCAGAACATAGGTTGAAGTCTGCTTTACTTTTATCACCATCTCAAAATATTCCCAAACTGTTGAAACTGCCCCCTCTCTGCCTGTCAACAGTTAAACAGTACTGTAATGTGGTAGCAGGTGCGCTTGTATCAGAGTAGTTTTACAAATATGAGTACATGTCATGAGCATACCTGACACTGCTATCAGTATCGGTGCGTGCCTAGAATCTGTGTTCAACGTGGTGAGATTTAGTTTTTAAGGAGGAGATATATTACTCCATCCATCCATCCATCCATCCATTATCTTCCGCTTATCCGGGGCCGGGTCGCGGAGGCAGCAGTCTAAGCAGAGAGGCCCAGACTTCCCCAGAGATATATTACTGTAAAACGGAAAAGTTCAGTTTCTGTCAGCATGTCCTGTATCAAAAAGTTTGTCATCATTCATGAATTTGCTGTGTCATATACCTAATTTGTAGTGTATGAGTTTGCACAGTGAATAGCTCGTTGATGAGTTTATTGTTTTGAGTAATGCTTGTTGTACAATAGTTGTTCTATCATTTTAAATGTGAAAAGGAGTTCTCTATGGCAAAGGCAGGAGTATTTGACAACAAATATATTGATTTTTATTTACAAATTAATAAAAAAATTTAAAAAACAGAACTAGGGCTGCAAATGACTGAAGATATTTTTTATTATCAATTAATCTGTTGATTATTATTTTAGCTAATCATTTAGTCTTTAAACAGAAAATGGTGTTCTTAAACCTACATACATTTGAAATTTATGCAGAATAAATTATTGAAAAAGTTATAGTGATTGTTTAAATTGTTGCAGATTAAATGTATTTTTAGAAAAATGCCCATTTTAGTTCTAAATTAAATAAATATTTTTTTTATAAAACAGCTTGTTTGAGCAACAGTTCAGAGCTAAGATAGACTGATTTTATGGTTTATGTTTTATGACAAAGGAAAACTGTATTTCCTCAAAGTAGACAAACTGGAACTTTAAAGTCTTTTTGGGGCAAGATATTTTTGGATTCAAAGATTCTAATCCAGTACACTTTTTGTAATATTCAGTGAATGTTTCCACACGGTCTGTTAGCTGTCCATTCTGAGTGTGCACTGTAAAAGAATCTGATGTTCTGTTTGTACACAGCTCTGGCTCTGTAAATTGGAAACAAAGAAAGTGGCTTGGACCGATCCACACAGCGCGGTTGCAGCTTGTCCTGTACTTTCAAATTTGTGCACAGAGAAAAAATCATTATGCTTACTAGCAAAGTATCAAACAGTATTTTTACATAATCACAGACTTAACCTTAATCAATTTACAAGGATGTTGACAATTTCTTATCTGTGGGTATCGTGCGTCTGCTGTCCATGCCCATATGTTATAAAATATATCCAGCCCTTTATAGTGAAAATGAAAAACAAAATGAATTTGCCACACAAATTCAGTAACACTTCTTACCTGAATCAAGTGTTTAGGGACAGCAGGTGTGTACTGTACAGATTGTAAAGCCCTTTTATGCAAATGTGGGATTTGTGACATTGTGGTGTTCTTTAAATTGACTGGAGTTAAACAGGCCGAGACATGTGGATAGTATACTCAACCATTAAAAAAGTGCTTTTCTGATCATGGATTTTCAAGAGAACCAAACCTTTGACTTGTGTCCGACCTCTGACCGTCCTCTCCCACCAGCATGCGGTGACTGAGACCAAGGCCTGAAGGCGCAGTGGGTCCGGTGGCAGCAGCAGGCATCCAGCTTAGATGAAGGATGAAGAGCCCCGTGCACAGATGCAGGGATGTGGAGCACGGGCGTGGGCAGGCTGGGACCGGGGCAGGAACCACCTGCCTGCAGGCCGAGCAGCGCATCCCTATCTCCAAAGATGTCATCACCTCCTCTTCCGCCTCGGCCATGTGGTTCATCAGGGACGCCTGCGGGATTGTGTGTGCTGTCATCACCTGGCTGCTGGTGTTTTACGCCGAGTTCGTGGTGCTGTTTGTAATGCTGCTACCCTCCAAGAATCTGACGTACAGCATTGTGAACGGGACTCTGTTCAACATTCTGGCCTTCCTTGCCCTCGCCTCACACCTCAGGGCCATGTGCACTGACCCTGTAAGTGGGCTTGGTTGGGGTCATACATACCGGTACACGCAAATTGCTTTAATTCTCAAGGCCAGGCAGACAGGTTTATGGTCTATAGCTCTTCATTATCTCAGTTATTGCAGTTGAACTTCCATAAAATTATACATTTAGCCACTGCTCACTTATTTTATGATGGTGATCAATGAGCTGCACATTATGCTGAAGCCTTCAACTTTATGCTCATGTTTCCTGCTAGGGGGCAGTGCCAAAAGGGAATGCTACTAAGGAATACATAGAAAGCCTTCAGCTGAAACCAGGGCAGGTGGTCTACAAATGTCCGAAGTGCTGCAGCATCAAGCCTGACCGAGCACACCACTGCAGGTAGGGCAAAAAGGACACTGAATTCTCACTGCAGCATTTGGCTTTCACAAACCCACTGCCATGCTGTTGGGGTTCAAGTCAGACTGTTATAAATATTTGACTTTGGATAATTTGTAAAATAGAAATAGCTCCAGCCAGGATGCAGTGTCCTTCACTTTCTAGTAATGTTGTCCTGGTGTCCTATTAGTGCTGTTGTCTCCTCACAGTTCTCATTTGGGTCTCAGAACTTCATTTGTGTTCAGTCTTTTAATGAAAAAGTGCATTACTTTAAGTCCTTTGATTTTTGCTAGTTTTAGTATAGTTGGACATTCCAATCTCATTTTTGTCACATTTTTGATTTTGATGCCATTAGAATTTTGCAGCTGTTGCAATCATCATTTTGTATGGTTACCATGGTTACTGGCATTGCTCTGTTAGTGGAAAAGACTGTGTTTACTACCATGTCACTTTTCTCAGCAGTGGAACAACAGAGGGACTGTCCTTAGCAAATCTAGTTATCATTTCCAGACTGTGGCTGTTTTAAACCTCACTCTCTGTAATGTCTGCTCAATTAGCATTAGCATTACCACAAGCCTCCTGTTCTCTCCACTACAGAGCATTCACTCAGTCTTTTCTCTGAAATTCTGTTTTGGTACTGGGTTTTCCTTTAGAGGAGAGCCTAAATCCTTGTATTTAGTTCATTTGTCAATTCATCTGTCTGTCATGTTATCTTTTCATTTTTATTTGTTGACAAAAAGTGTAATACATGTTGTCGGAAAAAAAACATCCTTGACAAAATTAGCACTGTTTCCCTGCAGGAATAATACAGTTGCCATTGAATTATAATCTTTTTCATTTTAATTTGTTTTTCACTCACATTGAAACTCTCTTATAGTGTCTGCAAGCGCTGCATACGAAAGATGGACCACCACTGTCCCTGGGTCAACAACTGTGTTGGGGAGAACAACCAAAAGTACTTTGTGCTTTTCACAGTAAGTTCATAGTAAGATTGAGTGTCTTATGACAGCATATAACAATCAGTAAGTTTTTGTTGTAATGTAGCACAGTTTCTCAGTGAATAGCAGTCTGTTTGCAGTTAGTGTATATGGTCAGTTGTTCCTCATTGTGTTGTCGTTTCTTTACCTAGATGTACATTGCACTCATCTCTCTCCACGCTCTGGTCATGGTGGTCTTCCATTTTCTCTACTGCTTTGAAGATGATTGGACAAGTGAGTGCTTTATTTTTCAAACTCCATAAATCACTCATTACCCTTCACTCATGAAAAAGTACAAAACTGGAATCATGAACTGACAATCTGCCTTTAAAATGTCACAGTGTTTAACGTGTGTCACAGAGGTTAAACGATGAGTATAAATGCAGACAAAAAAATAAATAAATAAATAAAATGTCACATTGCACCTTTCAAGCTGATAAAAGAAAACTATATATTATGCTTGATTTTATATATAAATGTAAATGCTCTTATATTGCCATTTTGTAATGTTATATAATATTTTCCCCATTGGTTTTTCTTTCCTTAATCCAAAATGTTTCTCTTGTATATCTAGCATACCATTTAATGAGCTAAACAGTGTGGACAAAATAATGGAGACATCTGTCAGTATCACACAATACAGTTCAACACACCACAGACTGCATCCTCCAAGAGGTCATAAGGTTCACCCAACATATCTACAAACAGCTGAACAGCATAAGCATCTTATCAGAAGGATTTATTGCAGGACTGTAGCTACAAAGAAGAACTGTTTTTTTTTTTTTGTTAAAAAGAAGCTTTACTTTGAAGGAACTGGGTCACAGAGACACTGGTAGCGATGGCTTGCATGTGGTTGGCACATCAGCAGACTGACGCACACACAGTGAGCTTGCGAGCTACATTGTCATTGCTGTGTCTTGCAGGAATGTGCACTGTACGTGGCGTGGGAAACTAGGAAAGGCTTTAAATTAAATGTCGGTATTGGCCCAAAATGAAAATTGACTGATTCATGCTTAATGCTGTGTCCCCAGTCCTAGGTTGTATGCTTGGACAGAGATTACATTTGTTTACTTGTTTTGCAACTTATGAAGTAGGTCAGACTTATCCTGGTTGAGGCTATTGTCAGGATTGTCTAAGGGAAAGCATCATCCAAAGCCTGTTAAAGGATGTAGTTTACAGTTTTGTTTGGCATATAATGCCCTCATAAACAAAGTACTAACTCTGAGTCTGCTCTGCAATAGATTATTTAAATATAGCTTCTGAACTGTGAATCTGTCACAGCTCACCTGTCTGATGTGTAAACAGTACAAAGTGTGACTTGCCGTTAGATCCTGACCGATTCTCTCTCCATGTTGGGGTTACTTTATAAGAAATTAATGAAATCACAACTGTTGTTCAACGTGTAAATGTGCACAATGTGCCTCTGCCAGCACCAGCATTCAGTTAGGAAAGGGTAAAAAAAAAAGCGAGACAGAGTTTACCTGCAGCCCTCTAATCACTAAATCTGCCTCTGCTCTGAGCACTTTGAAACCAGAGCTGAATTTCAAAATGATACTTCAAATGGTCTATTTCAGAATCATTTAGAAATATGCCCATAGCTCAACAGTGGTTACTTAAAATCATTAACCCATATTCATACAATTTAGTTAAGTCCATGTGTGGGTTGTGTGGCTGCTGGGCATACGTGTACATAGCATACTTGGAGCAGTGAGAAATGAACTGGGCTAGGCACTCGAAACCTTTGCATTTCTGCCCATCGCTGCCTGTAAGTGAAGATCTTTCGCTGGAAGTTTTGACAGATTGATTGATTTTCCGCTCTTACGTAGACGAGACTTGATGCACTTGTGGCAACAAGCATTATCAGCATCAACATTAGTGAAGTGTAACCACACTTTATAACGTTTACTTCTCTGCGCCATCGTCGGTATGACCGGGTTGTCTGTGTGTGTGTCTGTGTTACTGTGTGTCTACTGTCTGCTGCTGCAGTGTGTAAGAGATGCTGCCCCCACCCCTCCCACACAGGCTCTGAGAGACATCTCTTTTCTGGATTATGATTATGATAAATTAGAAGCAGAGTCGGTAACATAAAATGTGCAAGATAACATCTATGTAGCAATAACAAAGGAGAAACCTTGTTTTTTAATTTTCCAGTACAGATAGCAGAGCTCATAATGTCAGAGTTTATTGATCTTAGGACCTTTAGCTGCAGGCCTTATTTTAATACCAGGTTTCAGTACCCGTCCATAGTTGTGGCTGCATTGTGCCAACTACGATCATCAGCGCCAACCACGGAACTGACATTGATTACAGATTGTGGCAAAAAGCCAATTACACTCTCGAATAGGGCTGGCAATCAATACTGACAGCCTGTGTCTTTAGAAATCTAGTTGAAATAGAGGCAGAGGAGTGGTAAAAGCTGTTTCCCTTACTTTTCCTTTGTAATTTCCTGTGTGACTCACTGCCCTTACATACATTAGAAACAAAAATTTACATTTTATTTAAGGTTTCAAGATTCTGGGTTTTCAGTTCCTACCATCAGACTTTTTTGCCCTGCCATCATGCAATGTGGTATGCATTACATCATGTAGATTATGTAGCTGGGCTGGTGACTTATGTGAACTCCTTAACTCTTGAATGACACATAGAAGGAGCTTCATACGTCCGCCACAGGTTCTCCATATTGACAAGAGGATTTGATTCAATTTCAAACACTGATTTCCAAGAAATTGCTGTAGCTTCTTAACACCTTGAGTTAACTAATTCAAACTGACTAACCAGTTAGAATGAAAAATCTTTTGCTAATTAATGAGCTAATTAGACTTTTTATCTGAACAACACATCACACACAGGCACCACAGTTAATCCACATGGAGTGGATGATTTGATTGGACTTTGCTGCATGAGTTTGCATGGTCATGAGTCAGTCCACTAGCCCTGGGAACACATATGTTCATATGTCATAGAGATCATGACAGGTGAATCTCATTACTAGATTTATTTTGTTTGTGCTAATGCTATAGTGACACATTTTTTCTTGCTTAAAAAGTCCAATCTAAACCTTCTGATCCCAAACAGACACCAGCCTCCCATCACTTGTTGGCACAATACCTTCTACCTCACTGTAGAGCTTCCTCAATCAGCAGTAGAGTGCAGTAGTTTCTTTGATAGCACTGTAGTGGTTCCTCATATGAACCTCTTCTTTGCCCTTTCATTTCTCTGCCTCCACATCCCTCCATCCCCCAGAGTGCAGTTCCTTCTCTCCTCCAGCAACAGTCATCCTCCTCATACTCCTGTGCTTTGAGGGCCTCCTCTTCCTCATCTTCACCTCTGTGATGTTCGGCACCCAAGTCCACTCCATCTGTACCGACGAGACCGTAAGTGACCCATTTAGTGACCTGCTGTCCTCCTCCTTTCTGCTCTTCTCTCACTTCTTCCTTCTGCTCTTTGGACCTTCTCCCTGCTGCTGCATCCCTTTGCTTTTCTTAAACGTTAACATTTTTAACCTCCTAATTCAAACCGTTAACAGCTACGTGATGTCTCTTTCCTCTGCAACCTGAAGTAGAGTAATTTGCAGGAAATTCCCTGCAGGTCTGTCACTGAGAACACTGTCTCAAACGAAAGTAACTGCCAAAAAGAAAGAAACATCAACCTTGAGAAATTTTTCAGTTACTGTATATTGCTGGTAGTAGATTATGATTACATGCAGAGCTGGACTACCATGTGTCACCACAGCTGTTTGATCCACGTGTAATGCAGGACATTATAACACAAATGAGACTAACATATTGTATGGACCTTTGTTTCGATACAATATGTCCACTCTGGCATGTTGGATCATACACAAGATGTCTATCAAACATTCATTTTCAGACAGTTCAACTAGAAACACCCAAGTTTGACCAACTTATGGAATCAATGTAACTTGCCAGGTGGTAAACTTGCCAAAATACAATGGTAACTTTTGTGTACAATCAAGTACCCATTGTTTGAAAATCTACTAAGAAATGTAGGGTGGCATAACTCTCAAAAATGTCAGCGTAAACTCCATACATGCTGCAATATAATGCAAAGCTAAAACGAATATAAAAGACGTCTAATGGTACCAGGCTGGATGCAGTGCTTTCATTTTAGACTGATTATTTTACTTCCAAATTCTGGGGTTACTTCTCCATTTAGACTAGTTTGATTATTATTTACACTCCAAAACCATTTGGACTAGTTTTTCTGTGTTAAGATACCCTTTCATTAGTCCAAATTGCAAATATTATACATTTGCAATTTAATACAGTTACTAGACTAGACTGTGACTAGAGCTATCCTTATTTTATTATGTGTAATAAATAAAAGAACAACCAAAATATCACTTCATTAACTGGATATTTTTTATTTGCAGATAGTCACTTTGGGGGGATATCATTAAATGAATGTGGCTTTAGTTTTAGCTGAGGCTCGCTGCAGCTTTCACTGGAGGTAGCCATCTAAATTAAGATGCGTGGTTTTCTGTTTTTATGAGTGTGGTGCTGGAGCAGTAGCTGCAGCCCAGCCACATGTAGTCCATCCTGAACTTATCATGGGCAGCTTACATGGGTCAGTCTATGGCTGTCACTGCTAGTGGAGACTCTGGGCTGCTGTGTCCGACTGGTAAACCAGAGAATCAGTCCACCTTTGTGGGCCTTCTCCCTTCCTATGTTTATGAGCTTTGCATGTCTCTCTTTCTGTTTTTGGTGAGCCAGCTACAGTGGGGCCAATAAGTATTGGGCAACTTAAAAATTTGCAAGTTCACCCATTTAAAAAGATAAGAGAGGTTTGCAATTTTCACCATAGGTACACATCAAGCGCGAGAGACAGAATGTGAAAAAAAATCCAGGAAGTCACATTGTATGATTTTTAAACAATTTATTTGTGAAAATGGGTGGCAAATAAGTATTGGGCAGCTAGAAAACAAACAACTCTTCTGTCCCTCACAGACCAGTCACTTGCTCTTTAAGAAGTTATTCCGGCCTCCACTTGTTAACAGTATGAATGGCACCTGTTTGAACTGATTAGGTGCATAAGAGACACCTGCACACACCTTCAAACTGTCAGACTCCAGTCTTCACCATGACCAAGACTAGAGAGCTTCCCAAAGACACTAGAGATAAAATTGTACAACTGCACAAAACTGGGATGAGTCAAACTGCAATTGGTAAACAACTTTGTGAGAAAAGATCAACAGTCGGAAACATTATTCGAAAATGGAAGAAGTATAACATCACTGTCAATCTTCCTCGGAGTGGGGCTCCACGCAAGATCTCACCTCATGGAGTTCAAATGATCCTGAGAACAGTGAGGAATCAGCCCAGAACTACACAGCGGGAACTGGTCAATGATTTGAAGACAGCTGGGACCACCGTCACAAAGATGACAATATGTAACACACTACGTCGTTATGAGGTGAAATCCTGCATTGCCGAAAGGTTCCCCTAATACACAAAAAACATGTCAAGGCCCGTCTGAAATTTGCTAAAGACCATCTGGACGATCCAGAGGAGGATTGGGAGAATGTGATGTGGTCAGATGAGACCAAAATGGAACTATTTGGTTTAAACACCACTCGCCGTGTTTGGAGGAAGAAGAATGCTGAGCTGCATCCCAAGAACACCATACCTACTGTGAAGCATGGGGGTGGAAACATCATGCTTTGGGGATGCTTTTCTGCAAAAGGGACGGGAAGACTGGTCCGTTTCGATGGTAAGATGAATGGGGCCATGTATTGTGACATTTTGGGTAAAAACCTCCTTCCCTCGGTCAGAGAATTGAAGATGAAACGTGGCTGGGTCTTCCAGCATGATAATGATCCAAAGCACACAGCCAGGAAAACCAAGGAGTGGCTCCGTAAAAAGCATATCAAGGTTCTGGAGTGGCCTAGCCAGTCTCCAGACCTAAACCCAATCGAAAACCTGTGGAGGGAGTTGAAACTCCGTGTTGCCAAGCGACAGCCCTCAAACATTACAGCTCTAGAGAAGATCTGTGCAGAGGAGTGGGCCAAAATACCAACTAAAGTGTGTGTAGACCTGGTCAAGAACTACAGGAACCATTTGACCTCTGTCATTGCCAACCAAGGCTACATTACAAAGTATTAAAAGTAACTTTTGCTGGCTGCCCAATACTTGTTTGCCACCCATTTTCACAAATAAATTGTTTAAAAATCATACAATGTGACTTCCTGGATTTTTTTTTCACATTCTGTCTCTCACACTTGATGTGTACCTATGGTGAAAATTACAAACCTCTCTTATCTTTTTAAATGGGTGAACTTGCAAATTTTTAAGTTGCCCAATACTTTTTGGCCCCACTGTATATGACATTTACATGTCAGTATTATTAAATTATATACGTTTAACAGGTCAGCACTGTAGGTTCGACTGTTGACTGAATGACTTTGGACCATTGTGTCAATGGAGGATAAGGTAGCATCAGGCTAAGCTAACGCTCAGTTCTGTGTCTCCCAGGCTCTTCAATTCTTTGCCCACATTCTTGATTTTGTACTCAACTGTTTCCTTTATTTTGGCAGTTACCTCAAAAGCACAGTTTTTGATCCAAATGTCAACAAATGATTAATCTCACAACCCAAAATTTAAAACACTGCAACATGCTGCCACTTTCAGATTGACTTTCTGCTCTTCCTCACATCAATTAAGTTAAATGGTAACAGTTTTATGCAAATGATTATATTTTAAATATAGTGTATAATTTACAAGATAAAACTGATAATGCTACTAGTTTAAATTAGTCTTCTTTCTGTGATCCAGTCCACACTATTACCAGACAGCAGTAGTCTTTAAAGTCACTATTAAAGGCTACACATTTAACCTGTATTCTGTGAAGAGGACGCTCTTTGAACTCCAACGACCTGCTCATGAAATAAGTCTGAGGTTTCACTTCTGTCTACAGCCACAGAGGTTGTGGCTGGTGTGTGAAAACCACCGTGGGCCATGTTTAAAGAACAAAATCGTCCATGTATCAGTGGAAGAAGGAATCACTATTCTCTGAAGTTTGGTGCTGTGTTAAAAAAAAACAAGCCTACTGTACTGGTGTGTCTGTGAAGTGTAGCTCATGAAACCAAACTCCTTTTCCTGCTTTGAACTTCTTTTTGTCTGCAACTCTAGGCCAGAGATATAGGAGACATTTTACCATTTCATCTTGGGAGAGAGAGAGGGAGGGCTATAACATACTGAAGACTGTACAAAATAAAAGAGGGAAAAGGCAACAGAACACACACAGCTACATTATCCTTGTAGAGGAGTCACTCAAAGCCTGAAGTAGTGGCCCAGATTATCTTTATTTTTGACAAAAATGGGTATTTGGAATTTGGTTTGTGATTACTTATTGGGTAACTAAAGCACACCAACTGAAGTTTGGTTGTCTCTCGTTTTCAGGGCATAGAGCAGTTGAAAAAGGAAGAGAGAAGATGGGCTAAAAAAACTAAGTGGATGAACATGAGGGCGGTATTCGGACACCCTTTCTCCTTATTGTGGTTTAGCCCCTTCTCCACCCCCGACCACGGGAAGGCTGAGACCTACCAGTACGTGGTGTGAGGGCTCAGCGCAGGGAGCGAGGCGGCCAGGTCAGATCCAAAGTGGGAAGGCCGGCCCAGCGCCATTGAACTCAGCTATGGCAGCCCGTTTGCTCCCGCTGCTCAACGCGACTTACACTGTATATCCCACACTAGCCATGGACAGCTTCTCATGTGCTTTTTATTTGTGTTGCCAACGAAGTGCGCTATGCGTTTATTTTTGTGTTGCCTTGAGTGAGTCGAGTTGCAGAGAAAAAGAAACACTTTGAGTTTGTGACTCCTGTTTGCAAACACTGTGATGAATCCATTCTTCTTTCTGATCTCCTTCTCGTTCTGTTGTATCTTAAGCCTTCTTTTCTCTTGCTCTGTGTTACCTCTTGCTTGTCCTTGAAGGGTCAGTTCAACTAAATTCCAAAAACAAACATGTTGTCCCATTTTCCTGGTGGTTTCTGGCCATGCAGATAGATTGTTGGCACTTTTTTAGCTCCTGTATTTGTCAACTAATGTAGGAAATTAAGTATTAGGTAAGTGACCAATTGTTATTCAACTGATAGAGTACCAGCTAATTCTTGGGAAATTATGAGGCAAGTTTGAAAGGAAATTAGCTGTAAAATACAGGCACAACTAGGGCTTGTGATATTAAAATCAGCTCATCTCCCCAATAGAAAGAAAGCCCAGAACTTCAGTGTCTTAAGTTTACGAAGTAGTTGCAAGGAAACACTTCAACTGTGAGATCTTTTCTGAACAACCAGCAAATTGTTTTTAGACTTTCAAGTTGCTGTTGCGTTCTCAAACCTCAAACAACATCCCACCCTTATTATACCGGCAGTAGAAATTAAGTAGAGGCCACTAGATGGTAGTAAACAATGTTGTTTTGTAATTTAGGTGCACTGACCCTTTAAATCTTCCTCCTGACAGACAGTAGTCGGCAATGTGTTCCAGACGTGGACAAAGTAAACTTTTTAAATGGGTCCCCAGTAGAATGGATTGTTCGAGCGACTCTACCAACAGATCCATGCTCACGTCGACCCTTTTAAATGAAGTCTGCCATCATTATTGTGGATTTGTATAGGATTCAATTGGTGTCTTAGTGATTTAACAAAATCTCCCAAAATAAAACAACAAAAGTGAAAATTAACTGAAAGCAAAACATGAGGTCAAAGGAAGACCTGACCGTTAAAATTATACAGGAGGGCTACATTTGATTTCTCTCTTCTGCCGTCACTTTTCCAGTTTCACAGCTGAGTTTTTCAGCTTCCGACACAAGCTCTCATTGTGTGCCGATAATACAGCCCTGCCTCCCCATCAAAAGGTTACTTTTAGACAGACGGGTCAGTGGACAAGAAGTGCAACAAACTGTCTGGTTATGACATGTTGTCCTGACAAAATAGAAGTGGCAGAAGCCTCAGCAGCATACACCTTCATGCTCTGAGATTAATAGTATGCTAGCTTTAGTTGATTAAAGCTACATTCTTTATAATCTAAGACAAATTAAAAAGACTCAGAAATCAAATGTGGCACTTTAGTATAATTTAAAGCTTCTTGGGAGGTTTTGTTCATTTATTATGACACCAATTCAGCTCTATAGGTTTTTGGTCTCTTATGGTTGTGAAAGTATTTTAAATTTGCCACATTCTGCCTTTTTCCCTGCTGATAATGATTCTGACTTGTATCATGCAGTCTTACAAATAGGGATGCGCTGATCCTGCTTTTACTTTCCTGACGCCAACATTTGATTCTCCACTCAGTGCCGATTCCCACTTCACTCGTACACCACTTACACACTCTCTGGGAAAAATAACATGAGGTGGGGGGGATGGCTGTGGGACCAGAACCTTAGGTTGTAGCCTGCTCTGATTAGTTGATAGATTAATACTGAATATTTCTCATGGATTTGACATTAAAATGACACCTGATGTGCTTTAAAAGGTCAGTATCAGCCCTGCTATTGATCGGTGCATCCCTAAGATCAGTCCTCGGTATTTATTTTAAATACTAAGTAGAAGACTGCAAATTACCGTGTTGTATCTGAGTCTGATGACAGACTGTGGAGTGTCCTCGCTATACTACAACATAAAAGACCAAAAAAAGTCACACTGCAGTTGAATCATGTGTTCCAAGTGATTTTAATACCCACATGTTGCCCAAGTGTGGAGCATTGTCCCTGATTCCTCTCTGATACATGCTCGACATGAAACCAAGTCTCCGTTAGAAGGCAGAGATGCATTTTATTTTTGGCCTGAACAAGCCAGGAGGTTTCTGTCTGTTCCAGCGAACAGAGTCAGGTCCACAGTCAGAATGCCAGCTGTCTCTGGTTGGGGCAAGTTTTTGCTGAATCATTCAAGGAAATGAAATGCTTTCAGTCAGTACCAATGTTAACCTCAGTCTGTCTTTGAGCAGAAAAACATGGTTGTCAGAATGTTTTTGACAGACTGTCAGCCGCCACATTGTAACATATGTTCATCCACCCCTCTTCCCTTTTTCTTTCTTTTTTTTGAAGAAAGGTTTAGCCTCCCACAGCAGTCTCCCTCCAACGCTCCCTGTTTGCGTGTGCATGAACACTTGCCAGTGAATCATCTCCTGTGCTCTAAGCCCGTGTGGTGTTTTCATGTTGTGAGCGTGTGCCAAATTCAATAAAACCCCACAATTACACGACTATTTGGGAAAGCTTTGAAATGAAATCCCTTAAAAAATAAAAAGAACAGTAGCTCGGCTTTAAAATCATCTTTGCTGCGGGAAACGTATTCAATCCTGTGTGGAGTTAAAGGGAAGCTATGTATAAAATATGTCTGCAGCAGCTGGACTGTATTTCTGCACTATTCAGACTACGAAGCATTTAACAAAGTATTAACTTTCACCATTCACATTCACACGAATACTAAAAAAAGGCTAAATTGCACTTTGTTTTTCTCATTTAAGACTTTCTCCTGTGTGAACTGCTCTGTTCCAGAATGTGCATTTTATTCTTCTATTCTTTGTTTACATGATATTGTATGTATCCTTTGTTATTTCTGAATGCATGGTACAGATGAAGGCTAGTTTACTCATGTATGTGAAGCTCTGCTGATATGATGGTGCCAAGTCTCGCTGGTGAGAGTGACGGTGGAGATGATTTGTTTTTTACAGAAGTTCTTTCTAAATATTCTGAAGATCTTTCAGCACATGAACAGAGAATAAATACTTCTCTGTTGCAATGCAAAAATTGTGTTCGCTTCTTCTTTGGGATGCCCCCCCCCTTAAGGAGCTAGTATGGTGTGTTTTTTAAAAATATTCAAATAATGTTATAGAAACCGTTTCTATTTTCCCTTCATGCACTTCTTTGCCCACATGACCCTCCCATCTTGCATTTCTCCTTCGTCCTTGTTTTCCATCCTGCTCCCCCCTTTTACTGTCTGTAATCTGGCTATTTCCCATGCAGCGTCTTCTCCACACTCATGCATTTTGCTTTGGTTGATAACCCGCTCTGCCAAAAAGCTTTCTGAGGCAGACAGCTCTATATAGTCTTGACAGAGGTAAGCTGGCCACAGAGGTCACATTAGCTGTCCCATTGAGCTTAACAAGTCGCGAGCATGCTGGTTTCGATCACAAGGCCACAGTGCGCTTTCAGTCCGTTCTCTGCTGTGTTCTAATTCAACCAAGCGTTCTGAATGAATGAGTGAGCCGTGTGTAATGTGATGCATGTGCCACGCTTTTGTTTTTGAAATGCATGCGAGTCATTTTGTGCAGTGTTCTAAAATCTTGGGCGCGTTTCTTGAATGAAATTTCATACAGAAGCATTTTAAGGAGAGAGATCCTAAAGTGTATTGCAACAGTCAAATGTATTTAATGTATATTTAGAGTTACTGGTTGCTCTCCTGTCTGCAGCTGGCTGTGAAGTGATCCTTCCACGACTACACTGTAAAAAATCGCAGTAAAGTCCATTCCAAAGTGCTGTCAGGCTTCGACCAACTAACCGAAACAACTGAAGCGCAAATCTTTGTCACTTAATAAGACTCCATATCCATCAGGAGTGTTTCACCGTAGTAAATAGAATATCCTGGGAAAACAACTGAAGTCACATCAATGTAGGGAATATTTTTGAAAATAACCAGTTTCCGTGCTCAAATCTTTGGGTTTAACTATGAAGCTACAAAAATCTGCTGCTCAGCTCAACATTAAGACTTTAATCAGCGTGTAACTGCTCCTGGTTTAGTTCAAAAGCAATGAAGTCCACATATGAGAACTTCTGAAGCTCATTCACATGATATCTGATTTACAAATGAAGTGTACCTTGAACACAACCCATGTAGCCTTGGCGTCAAATTCCAAACACATCTGCAGAAGGTTTGGTGTCAGCAGAACTCTCTAGTTAATGCTATTTGAACAGCTGATAAGTGTGTTGAGAGCAGCAGAGCCTGCAGCAGATCAGTATGTTGTACTAAGTTGAAAGACGTACCCTGCTGTACTTATGTGCTGAATTCTGAAATTAAACAGATCATCACAGATCCAGAACTGAATTTTATCTCCTAACCTAAAATAAAAAGTGACCAACCTAGAAGTGTCCAGAGTATTTTCTAGTTTTAGCTAGCCTGGCAGATGATCCACCCTGGTAGCTGCACTTCTTGAGGCTTCTTGCTGGTGTTGAGTTCTGTTTTCCTCACAGGTTTGTTTCCCCCTACTTAAATCTCAAAACAACCAAACCTGCCCCAGCAAGAAAATGGCTGTCACAGCTGCAAAGAGCTGACAGTGACATCTTCAGATGACCAATGGTTTAAAACCCAAAGATTTTATGAGACATTTTAGAGGCTGGAACCTGTTAGTCAGTTTCCCTACAATGGACATCGAAGCCTTCTGTAAGCCCATGAACTCTCTGAGAGCAATAATTTCTAAGACAAGTGCTCGTGCTCATATTGGAAAGGCCCAGTTTAGCAATTGATTCATAATGATTTAGTATTTCTAGAGGGAAGTTGAGGCTTTTTTATTAAGCAGCCATTAAAGTGGAAATACAACTTCAGTTACTGGCAAAACGCTAGTGATGCATGATAGCCAGGAAGAAGACGCCCACTCACTTATGATGAAGCCCTACGTTAACTTCAGCTGGACTTCAGAATACAGTTTGACTGGTCATACTGTGAGCTTAATGAATGGTGGTGTTGGTGTCAGTGGACCAGTCCACACATTTTCATCTAGGTCAGAATCCACATATGTTCAGCACTTTGGTTTCTGAACAAACACCTGTAAAACTACCGCCGTCCCCATCAGCCTCAGCTCTGCTTTGTGTTTAGTGTTCATTGACGAATGGTAGAGCTGCTGTAGATGCACAGAACGAGGACTGTGGGTTTTGCACCATATTTGTTACAGTGTAGTCAGACGAGGACGGTGTCACTTCATGACTGTACTGACTGGAGGAATAATTAGCAACTAGGAAACCATTGAACATACATATAATAAATGGCGATTAGGATCCAAACATGTCCTTTCATTGAAATTTGAAGATTTTTTTTGTCTGGATATTCAGTGTCTGAGAAACCAGCCCAAAAAGCAGAGTCATGATGTGTTGTTGCCACATTAGTACCAATAATACCGTGCTGTGATTGATAGTGCATGTAGAGGAACACATCCGCTGCCTTTTTGTTTGTAGCTCTGCTTCCTCAGCGTCAGAGTCTCACCGTTGTGTCCTCTCCAGGGAATCGAGCGCCTGAAAGGAGAGACGGGGAAGTGGGGGAAGGTGCCGTGTTGGGAGGCCGTGAAGATGGCGTTTGGAGGCCCGTTCTCCCCGTCCTGGTGCAGCCCTTTCACAGGCCTGAGCTGCAAGAAGAGCCCACCGGACCACGTCGCCGTCCCACAGGGGGAGATCATCGAGGAGGACGTCATAGAGATACCACTCAACTAGAGCCGCCCAGTGAGGAAGACTTTTTGTCAGTCTTGCAGCGGCACTTTAAAAGCACATAAAGATTTATTCTGATTTATCATGGCTTTCAGAATCGTGGAAAACCATGCGAATTTTTACATTTTATTTATATTTTTTCTTAAATCGGAAAGACTTTATCTATGTGAAAAATGTGGATATATTTGCTCCCCCTTTTGTCAGTTTAACCATCTTATAGGTGTGCAGGGCAACCTTCACCAAGCAGTAGCATTTTATAATTGCACACACAATAAGAGGGAGTGTAACGTCAAATGATCTTAACTCTGCTGCCAGACCTGCAGCATTTTCCAGTAATCTTCACTGATTTAGTGACATGAAGGAGCTGGAAGCCTTCAGAGCTCCTGTCAACGCAACCAAAGGGTTTGGAGGAGAGAAGACAATAGACTTTAAAGTGTCTCGATGAGCTGCCTCAGAAAGAAACCACTAACTGTTATCTAACACTGAAGCACAAGCAGTTCGCTTTCAACTGCTCTTCTGTCTCCGCTGCCTTTGTTCCTGAGGACTCTCACTCACCTCGTGCCTTATCCGTCTTCAAAGAGCAAATGTTTAAGCGTGAGACCCTTCATGTTGTTCAGCTACTCATCGTAATTCCAGTATCTGTATTTACAGTTGCCATGTTCATCTTTTTGACTGCTGCATATGTGGGAAATAATGGAGGATGTTATTGTGTAATGAGATAAGCTGCTGTATAAGGGCTTCTCACTGCTAAATGGGTGCTGGACATCATGGGACCACCCATGTTTCATCTTGTTTACATTATTTTAACAAACTGTCATCATTGTGTGGGTTTCATTTTTAAAATTTCTGAATAAAGGAAAGCATTTCCTTTTTAATCTGTACCTTAAAAACAATACTGTCTTTAAGTCATGTTAACAATCATCAAGGAATGGAAACTGAATCAGTTTATTTTTACAAAGGTATTAGCACAATTTTACATTGCATGTAAAAAAATATTTACACAGATTAAAAATTTACATTAACATTAGCGCATTAGCAGTGAATGTTTTTCAGGCTGCCTTGAGCTGCTAATTTTTAAAATTTCTTCCATTTAAGACATAATTCCTGAAGATTAATGTAAAAGGAACAGTTCAACATTTTGTGAAAACCCTTCGGTCGCTTTCCTGCTAAGACTTCAATGAGAAAATTGATTCCGCTCATGTTTGCGTGTTAAATGTGAAGCTATGGCCACTAGCTGCTTAGCTTAGTGTAGCATGAAGATGGAAAAACAGCTAGCTCAGCACTGTGGAACAAAATCTACCTTCCCACCCTTCCAAAGCTCACTGGTGAACAAATAATGTCTGATAAGAATCTTGAATTTCCCCCTGCTTCCATACCTGATGCTAAGCTAGGCTAACCGCCTGCTTGTTGGAGCCTTTCATTTACTAAAGTGGTGTCAAAATTCACATTAATCATTTGTAAGACAGCGGAAAAGCTGGCTTTCCTATTCATTTAATTCAAAAAGCTGACCCATGTAAATATCAAAACCTGAGTTCACTTGTTCAGATATTAGAGCACATTCCGTTGTTGCATTACTGTTTCAGATGCCTCAAACAAAAGCTGGCCGCTGCAGCCAAATGTAGCTGCCAGGAGACAGACTTGTGTATACAGTTATATTATTATCATTAGAGGAAATATCACACTTCACTGGCAGCTTTGTCACAGCCAAATGGTCTGCCATAAATTACCTGAGTGTTTACACACAGCAGCAGGAATATCCCAGCCTGTCTTTCAGAGGGAGAAGCTGTGCAGTCTTGGGTCCAATTCAAGCATCAGTAGCAATCAGAAACCTTCATCTGAGAAAATCTGGGTTAGAGACCAAAAGCTTGGTGTTATTATTTCTAATTGTAGGTGGTCACAGCTTTCTTTTCTCCACATTTTGTTTTTGGGTGAGCAGTAAACTGCAGTGTTATTCTTGAAACTACCACAAGGTGGCGCCAAAGTAAAGTCCATCATTTAATATAGCAGATGCTCTTTAAAATTTCTTAAACCAAAAACTCCTGTGATCCTGGGATGAGCAGTGTTTCTCTACGTCATCTCTATGTGCAGTCTGAATGCTCTTCCATGACTGGTGTGACTACTATAAACTGAAAATGTAAACTTTAATAACTATTACAGTCATCTTGGAAATTTGCAAAGTGGTGCACTGTGTGGTTTGGAGTGTGTCACACTGAAGCTCAACCTCCAACACGTGTTTTGTCAAAACAGTAATAATAAAAAGTGACCACAACTTTGTGACAGACTGCTGCTAATTCTGACACAGCTGCAATGAGAACTCATAAGGTAAGACAAAGTTCTAAATAGTAGTGGAAAAAATGACTCACTGTTAAAGTGGCCCTCAAACCTGCAAATCTCAATCACCCAGTCAGCTCCTGAGGCTGAAAACCTGCCACAGCAACAGACTTGTCTGTTCTGTGCAACATAGTGCACCGTTTTAATTACACTCAACATTAAGACACTTACTCATCTCCTTTTACTGCAATATGTCTATTTTTGAGTGCCTAAGACAGTCCAGTATGTGCCTCTGTGGAAGTCTTTCCATAGATGGCTGTGGCTGCAAGTAAGAAACAGAGGCAGCACGCTGATAACAAGCCAAACGATAGTTCACTTGTCCTTTTTGTCCTCCTCCGGTGGGAGAGTCTGAGGTGTGGAACCATGAAGCACCAGAAGTCCACACAGAGTGAGAGAGATGCCCATCCACCACAGAGCTGCATGGGACTCTCCAAAGATGAGCCTCCCCAGGAGGCCCTGGACAACAAAACCAAAGCAGACTCATTGTGATGTGAAGGTAACAAAGCACTGAATACTGACTGCAAGGTCAAATGTGTCTGTCTGTGGCTAAAATGGTGTGAAAATAAAACAACACAAGGTGAATGCAGAGGTCTTACAGAGGAGATGAAGTTGGATGCGGTGGTAGTGACGGTGGCCCTGGCTGAAGAGGAGCAGAGTCGGAGAGCCTTTGAGAAGAAGGTCCACATGACAGCGTTACAGATGAACAGCAGACCTCCACAC
This sequence comes from Dascyllus trimaculatus, assembly GCA_024666655.1. Lineage (NCBI taxonomy): Eukaryota > Metazoa > Chordata > Actinopteri > Pomacentridae > Dascyllus > Dascyllus trimaculatus. Next base: position 33,056,219 of record CM045451.1, read on the forward strand.
AGCAGCCGCAGGGGGATGTGGAGCTGAAAAGACACAGCGAATGGGAAAGCAGCAGTGAGAACACATCTCCTATTAGTCTAAACATTACAATATTAACTGATGTCATCAATGCTGTTTACGAAAGTTATACTTTTCCGACTACAGCTGAACAATTTAGGGAAAATTTGTTGTTCAGCCCTATGTCCTACTATGACATATTGAAATGCGAGCTGTCAGTCATCTGTGTCAGTCTGCATTTATTCCTCAGCAACTGTAGGTTCTTAAAATTATACAAAACACAAATATCCACTGATAATATGTTAGTGTGGGGGTCTTTAGTGTTTTTCTAACATGTTTCCAAAGTGTTAAAAGACACACATATAATTTAATGTTAAAATCTTGCTAAACAGAAGATAAGTTCAAGTAAATTAAAGAATGAATACTCTCATAACAACAAACATAAGCAAAAAATAAAAAGTCAAAATAAGTCCTGACCCGATGTCTGCTAATGACTTGGACTGTGACTTTATGTAATGTATTACAAAAACTTTTCAGTGGATTGAGCTGGTACAGCTGCTAGTATCATTATTTATATTTATTAATTATTAATGTAAACTGGTCACAGTTTGTCCCCCTAATGTATTAGCACACATTCAAAGTGCAGATCGAACCACTGATTTAGCTGAAAGTAAATTAATCTGTGATGTTTACATGATCCAACAAGAAAATTCTATACATAATTTAAAATACTTAACAATATTCTTAATGCATTCCAAAATTTCAATTGAATTCCATTTACTTGTAAAGCACCAGGTCCACTGGCACCAAAACCGTCCCAGAGCATGATGCTGCCACCACCATGCTTGATGTTAGGTTTGGTGTTCTTGGAGTTAAAGACCTCACTTTTCTCCTCCAAACATATTTCTAATTATTGTGGCCAAATAGCTCAATTTTTGTTTCACCTGATCACAAAACTTTCCTCCAAAAGGCCTTCTCTTGGTCCATGTGATCATCAGCAAACTTCAGCTGAGACTTCAGGTGCTTGATCACTACAGTTTCTATAAAACAGTGCTTAGCTCTGTAACCCCGATGTATGCTAACACATTAGCTCCTTGGTGTTGCCATTCCAAGAGGCATTTGAAATATATTTAAAGGAAAAAAAAGAATGCTTGGAGAAATAAACAGAAAGACAGAGGCGTTATGTTAAGTTAGTGTTAAGTTAGTGTCACCCAGTCACAGGCGGAGGTTCCAGCGTCTGTCTCCGTCCAGCCGCTCAGCCCGGACTCACACATCTCCCTCAGGTAGTCCGCTCCGAGAGACAGCTTGGCGGACAACGAGGCACCGGCACCCAGAAAACCCGCTAATAACGCGTAAAAAGTTCCCGAAAACATTTCTGCAGACGGCGAGACACTTTACAGAGACCGGAAGGTGTAGTAATCCTCACTGACCGTAGTGTCAAGTGTGAGTTAAAGGATGTGCATCGGTGAAGTGAAATTTCAAAGCAAAAGCCTGCTTAACGAACTTGGACTGTACACATATTAAAGCAGGTCAAATAACTTCGCAAAACCTAAGTTTTTAACTAACATATTCATGCAGCGAAATAAAAATTGTGCCCTGTATAGAAAAAGTCAGCTTAATGCGCTTTTTATACCTAAATGTACATGAACATTTATGAGCTACTTCCAGCAGCGCTTATTACCTGGCCAAAACTCAAATTAATCCCTACTGGACTGAGCTACTGGTCCCTGTACTATCATAGCAATATTATTCCTGCGTTTTCAGTGTTTTACAAACAGTTGTTACCTGATAATAAGCATGCGGCATTTTCTCTATTTTTCATAATTTTATTTTGAATATCAAATCGTTTTTCTGCTCATATTTACGCCAACTTTACAGCAGTTTTGCAATTCACCAATCATCGCCGCTCGTACAGTCACATGATGCACCGCGGCACATCTTAATGACGTGCATTATGTTTTGGTGAAGCTCTGTCCTGTTTGAGAATCTGTTAAGGCCTGGATTTCTTTTAGCTCCTTGTCTTGTTTTGCTTTACTGCAATGAATAAAAATAAGGCCAGTGGTGTGACGTGGGTGAAACCGGCGGAGCCGTCCTTTCTGAAGAAGTTTAAAAGTGATGTTGGCTACAAAGAAGGACCCAATGTTGACACCAAGGTAACGTTATGTGAAGGTTGGGCTAGCATTTTAAGCTAGCAGCTGTGGAGGCGGAACACGCTAGCTCATTGAATCTTCGATCTCTTGAATGGACATGCACTGCATTTACAAGAACAACCATGAACAGCCAGTGTCTTATTTATGACTAATGTATCTCGTAATTACCAGATAATGTGCAGCTACTGTCCGTTTCTATTTATAGAACTAACCACAGGGTGAGGGATTGTCTGTAGTATTTGCACATTGGAACTACCTTTTTCTTTTTGATTGCACCAAAGGTGCCATTTCCACCCACGACAAGTATTCATAAGGTTTACAAAATGTGTTTATAACAACAACAGGACGTTTCAGCAGGAGTGAAATGACAGTAATTTTCAAATTAAAAATCACGATATGTACACTTTGCAGCATGTCTGACCACTGGGTTTCAGCCACAGAGTCATCATTCCTTCTTGTGGGACAGTCGTGCTTTGGATGATATCCTGCAATAATGCTCTGTGGAAATTAGATATACCCATAAATTGTTTAGCCCCAAGTTTAAGTGTCAAAAGCCTTTAAGTCAAACTTATAGACTGTTTATAAAGATCAGCGGTGAATCTATGTCAAACTTGGACAAAGACAAGTAAACAGATTAGCTTATTTTGAGATTAAGTGTTGTTTACGCTTCAGCCGGATGTCGTTGTCTCCTATATCCGTTTCCATTGCAAAAAAATCTTAATGTGTTCTAAAATCTTAGTAAAAAGCCCAGGTTAAAACGTTTTTGTCAGCGTCAAGGTGACTGATTTATAATGATTTGATTTGTAAGACTTATCTCTACTGATGCAAGGTTTGTATTGTAATGTTTAAATGATTCAGCATCACTGAAACCAACCTCCACAACAGATCGTGACACTCCTATCCACTAAAAATCACCTTTATTTAAATCCTCCTTTCTTCCTGGGCGAATAAGACTATTTTGAACAGTCAGTTGTCCCATAAGCTGAGGGCAGGTGTTTTATTTTGCTCATCTCAGCGCCAGGAGATGCCGACGCTGGATGACGACAGCGGGAGCGATAAAGAGGATGAGTTACCTCAAGTTGTGGTGCTAAAAGGCGGAGACCTGACTGCAGATGAGGTGAAGAAGATCAAGGATGAAATGCGAGCTGGAGGTGGTGCAGAGAAAGGTAAGACTATTAATTTATGTTACCTGACATGGAGGATGTTGCAGTAAAGTTAAATGACTGAATCACATCAGTGCGGAATTTAGTGAAAATGACTTATGGTTTGGTGAGACAGCAGTGAGCTTGTAACAGGAAAATTCTACCTTTGCACAAACTTACATCCCTACTCTACACAAACCTCCATCTGGTCCACAGATGACGAAGCTCCTCCTGACGGTAAAATCCTCTTCAAGAAACCAGCCAAACGCTCCTCCTCAGACAAATTCCAGGGCATCACTGCCAGTTCCAGCAAAAAGAAGAAGACCGATGGAGGGGAGAAGGAGAAGGAGAAGGAGGAGGAGGAGAAGAAGGAGGGGAAGTCTGGAAAGAAAATAAAAAATAACAGCCTCCTCTCATTCGGAGGAGATGATGAGGAAGAGGAGGACTAAACGGTACAGGTGAAATATGAAACTGCCATGGACCCCTGGGACAGAGAGGAATCAAAGTGACATGTGACTATTAGGAGGGAACATTTCACAGAATTTGACAAATAACACCAGGGGTAACGGACATGGAGCAGCCTGTCCATTCTTCTTAAGGGGCAGTACCAGGATTTTTGCATGTCTTCGCCCCGTCACTGCAGATCTTTCAGACTGTTCCATTAATTATACTACACCATGAAACCCAACGTGCAGAAATGTTTTGTGTCTAAGTCCTGTTAATGTTTAGAACTACAGGGATGATTTTTAACTCCACTTGGTGCATCCAAGGACACTCTTCAAATTGATAGTACTGCTGAACAGAAAGGGCAAAGGCTTAGTGAGCCGAGGGAAGAATCAACAAACCACATCAAACAAAACGAGATGTTACCGAACATTAACTTAAACTTATAAACACCACCAGTCAGATGCAGTAACTTTTTTTGCATTGTGCCGTTGTTACCTTTATGCGTATATTTGATGTTGCTCAGTAATCGTCATAATTAACCATGACATTCAAACCTGACTTCATATTGATTACATGGCCTCGGTTCCACTTTCGTTATAGATCCATTTCCTGTTCAGCGAAATGGGATGAATGGAGCCTTTTGTCCCTCCTGGTTATTATATTAGCAGAGAGTGCTTACAAAAACATGCCGCTAACGTCAGCAGCTTCTCATTCACAGCTGGCAGTTAAAATGACCAATAGATGCTGTCGGCTGCAGCTAATTAATGCTGATTGTGTGCAGTGAATGTTTAGTGTGTCGGTTAATGTGCTCTCTCCAAGCCGCTGATTGAAGTGAAGATTGAGCGAACAGACACATCATCGCTCTGTAACAATATTCTATTGCCATCGTTAATCTGGGAGTGCGGGCTCTCCTCTAAATAGAGCTTTATCACAGCAGATGCTTTGATTTGTCAGAGCAGGAGAAGCACAGGTGAGGCACACAACATCAACAATGGCTCAGCTCCAGTCAGTGTCCCTTAAAGCCATGACAGTGATGCACAACAACAGGGCGCTAAAACCAGCTACCTACATAGACTGCAGTTGTTCTTGACGTTATCGATTTCATGTGTTTTTCCTGCTATGATGAGCTGAAATGTCTGCTGTTTAAAAAAGGTCCATGCAGGAGATCATCTGAGTTTAGCTTCTTATAGCATTTGGTGCTAATTAGACTCATAAATGTGAATCAGGACATTTTCTATTATCAGGATCCAATAGTGGAAAATCACCTGTAAAATCATGAAAGTAGATTCACTCAGTAGCTGCCAGTAAAGTCTGTGTTACTTTCTGACAGATCTAAACTGAATCTTCATCTCTTGTTGACAGGGTTAAAAGTTCTACACTTGCTTAAGCTAATGTTGGAACATGTCCATTGATAGTTTCTGTAGAAAAAGACCCACCGCTCTGCAGGTTACAGAGAAAGCACAGTCGTTCATTTATCCGAACAGAACAGTGGCTCCTCTCTGACAAAACCCTCCTTAGCCAGGCGTAAATAGCTCCGACAGCAGCATGCAGAGAGCGTGGCAACTCTTTTCTGTTTCACTAAATCAGTTTTAACTCCAGCTGTGCCAATTTGCCTGATTTTTTAAATTTAATGCAGCTTTAGTTAATTATTTTAATTCTAATCCAAGTCGCAGCTGGAGCAGCATGTTAATTTTAAATTTTAAATCGTAATTAATCCAGCTCTAGGGGTGGATCTGCTCCGAGGCTGCAAATCAGACCCCAAAGAATAGAAAGTAGGTGTTTTGTTCAGCATTAAACGCAGATTTTTAATACAAAAGAAGAGGTTTTGAGACTTTGACCTACACAAATAAAGTTCCCTGTAGCTGATTTTCATTCAGTTCTGAATCTTACAGCACATGTTGGAAAATGGCAGTAATTTAAACCGAGCAGCGCGGTGCTTTTGCATAATATGTTGACATGGAAGGTAAATAGCAGCTGATAATTGGAAAATGTGCAACATGAGGTGGAAAGTCAGGTTGATTATTAGAAATGAACCAACTGGCCAAGTGTGGTTAGCTGAACACTGACCGGTCGTCAATAACCTGGGTGACTGTAATTAGTTCAGCTTCCTTGAGCTAACAGAAAATGCTGACGTGTGTTTTTGTTACGTTTGATGCTCAAAATCCAGACTTTTCAATGAGTGTTCAGGTTCTCACTGCCTTCCAACAGCCCCCTATCAGTCACCATTTTAAAACAGCTGTTAGGTCATTCAGTCCCTGCTGTCACACTAGGAATCCCCAGCTTCTATTCATCTGTATGCATCTATGACGGAACTGTAACTGTGTCTGCTAGCTTTGTGGAAGTGCTCATTGTGGAATTTTTAATACATTCGGTCACGTGCCGGATGTATGAATATATTCTAGCTTCGACAACGGAGCTGTAACAGTTCATGTAGAGACAATGCATTCTTGTCAATGCAGTTGTATGAGTTTTTTTTAATGTGTATTTTGTTTGGTTCGTCTTTTGGAGGATGGTTATTACTGCTGTGACATTTGATATATAAAACATTACAACATCTGTGTTGTGAGCTCAGAGTTTTCATTGTGTGTGTCACAGTCACAAAAGTGTGTATGAAGATGGACGATGTGTCGCCATCTTCTCCTGTTTGAGAATGAAGTTGAGCCACGGCCTGATATTTTCAAGCAAACTCCAAGTTATATTAATATCCAGACTGTTTGGGTGATCCTAATAGCTTTCTTGCTCCACCATTTCTTCCTCCTCTAGTGCCAACTTTAGGTCCACACTTGACACAGGTTGTGTTTAGCATGGATGGGCAAACGTGTGCTAACAAACATACCTGTAAAAAATGCATGTTAGCAGCCTTGTGAGCACATCAGCATGTTTTCCTATTTTTCAATAACTGCAGAAAATAAAAACACAGCCGTTATTTCAACCTCTTTATTCAAAAAGGCATGTTTCATTCTCACACCTGCATCCAGATCATTACAATTGATGGAAGAACCTTTGACTTGGAAAATCAAAACCAAATAAAATCCTTGCATTACGTGATAGGACGCTGCGCCCGCTTTAATCACCGCAGCCTCCATCGTCCATGTAATAAATACACCCGCCGACTGTGCAGCTCTGGAGACGATATGATTTGTTTCGTTTTTTTTTCAATTTAAGGCCTTTTTCTGTCCTCTTCAACTGGAGTCTCTGACATTGGTGTTCGGAGAAAAACCTCACAACAGAATCAAAGCCAGGTCACGCAGGATGGATGTGAGTGTTTTAAAGAAATGGAATAAGGCGGATTAAGTGATAAGTTTGGTTCACGGAGGGAACAAATCACAAACTGGTGGGAACTCCTTCAGTTCAGAGGAGCCACTAGATTGTAATGCTGCTGTAACCCTCTGAAACCATAAAAACTCCTGCTGCTGCTGCTGCTGACAGCTCAGAGGGCGTTTTTCTAAATTCACCGGGGGATGAGCAGTGCCAGCAGAGTGTTTGATCCTGCTACTGTACCTGTACAGGGAGATGCCGTCTGGTATCTACAGAGTGCAGTGGGACATGTGACAGGAGATGAAAGGGAAGCAGGCCTCGGGGACACCTTTTGACACATGGCGCGCTGGCAGCAGGCTGTGTGGACTAACAGCTGGGTATTTGTGTTGCTGCTTTCCCTTCACATTGTTTTCAGCAGCCCTGGCAGCTGAGGAGAGTTTCAAATTAGGGCAAATGAGCGCCACACTTCAAATGGCTTTTTAATAATCACAATGACAGACATGACACACATCCCCTGTTAGCATAAAACAAAAAGCAAGCACATGGACTCTATTAACTTCAAACTGGAAGTGACTCCCAGATGATTTGTGACGGCTGCGCTCAATCTTACTCGGTTTAATTCACCTTCAGGCAGACCTGGCTGTTGCTTTGGCGTCCTGTTTGGTACAGTGTTAGTTGCAGTGTCATGGGACTTCTGTGCTGCTCACAGACTGAGATGGATTGTGTCCAACTGTGTGAGCAACATATTCATTCAATAATCGTTATTAACTGATAAAAGTAGGCCTAATGTCTTGGCATGGCTTCCCAATAGAGATATGGTCACGTTAAGCTCAACCCTGGTCGTCTCTCTGTAAAGTACAGACGCTACAGACAATAATGAACATGGCTTTAAGGATAATTCTGGTTTGCTCCAGGGTTACTTTCATAGTTCTGGCCATCTTCCTGTTGAAGATAAAAAGCAAGCAGTCATCTGACCAGGCAAGTTGTAAACCAACCACTTCTACGCTGCACGCCACTGATTTTTACATCAGCGATCCCGCTGCATTGTGGGAAATGTAGGTTCCAGTGTTTTTGGAGTCACCATAGGCTCCAATTTTCCACTCTTCTTTTAAAAAACTGCTTCTCTTAGTCCCACACAACATCCCTCTAACTGTTGCTAAAACTGAAAGAGAGTCTCTGTAAAAACTAATTTGTCAGATAAATGGCAAAATCTGTAAACTATGATGGAGGTTAATAAGAACGTGGGCTGTAACTGTACAGCTCACCTTGAGGCTTTTGATTGAACCTGGAGGTTTGTTATCAACATGTCTGATTGGATGTTTCCGTCCTTGTTGGACGACTTCTCAGCTATGCCGCTGTGAGTACAGCGTTATAATCGATAAAAACCACGAAAATAAGAGCCAGGTTCCAACAAACAGGAATTATCCTTAAAGAATATGTTCTGTCAGCGCAGCAGTGTGAGGTTGGATGAAAGTTTACCAGGAAGATGTTTGGTTTAGGGTTTCGGTACGGAATTTGACACATGGTAAAGTGATCGATTTTCTATATCTGTATGAATGATGCAATGCATAGAGCCGCCTCAAGCAGAGTCCCTGGATGAAGGACAGCTAATCTCTCTTGCTCTCCGTCTCCCATCACGTTCAAGTACAAAAAGAAAAGCGAGTCAAAGGTCACAGTTCCTCAGTTTAAAACCGGCGTGGGGAGGATCTCGGACTTGCCGACATCTCCTGTCCTCCGTCTCTTCTCCTCGACCCCGCTTTTCAGGTCAAAGGTCAGCTGGGGTTCAGCGCATTCTGTGGCTTCCTGGGTGATGATGACATTTCCAGCCTGGGCCTCCAGGTGAGGACGCTTGGGATGACAGGGGTCTGGAGAAGCTCCGGTGGTCCTTAATCATCTTGATTGGTGGATTTTCTTATTTTTTTTACTGTTGCTGCTGCGTGTTTTTGTTGAGAGTTCTGTGTGTAAGATTTTCTTCCTCCCTCCCGTCCACAGTCTGCCTCTGTTGGTGGTGGACTTCCTATAAAGACTTCTTGGTCAGTTTCTTGCCCTTCTTGAGGGACAGCTTGTTCTTGATGTATCCCCGCTTCCTCTTGGCTGTCTACAGAGGGAAACATTACACTTTAAACTGGAGATCAAGGATATATGTACAAGTTTAGTTGTCAACAAAGTCTAATAAGTGTCTAAATAGAAGCTGTGAAAAATAAATCATGGACATAAAGTCAAAGTTAAGGTTCAGTACATGATTTTCTTTAAACCTAAAAGTTGTGTACACACTAGGTGTAGACACACATTATATAACGATGGTTTGAAGTATCTATGGCGAAAATGAAAAACTGTCTGACTAAAATAAACCATGACCCCATCTCAAACTTCAGCTCCTCTGTTTTACATATAATGTAAAGCTGCACCAAGCACCAGGCCTCAGTAGCACCTTACAGCACAAATACATCCTCACTGGAATAATTCAGATGCTGCTCATGTTGTTCAGGGCACATTATCTGTTCATATATGAATTATGGATATGTTTACATCCATGCTCTGCTCATCCAATCTAATTTACATTGTTGCCATGCATAAAATAACAGGTGGTAGCCACAGAGAAGCACTTCTGGACATTATAAAGGAGGCTCTGTTGGTTAATATAGGCAGTTTCATATGTGTTATTTCATTGTTTGAATGTCTTCAGTGTTGTTTGACAATGTAGAGATGTGTACAAATATAGAACAACCCTGAATGAATGTCTAATCTTTTGACATTTTACATCATATAGAACCAATAATAAGACATTTCAAGACAGCAATAAAGCAAATTAAATCATTGAATTAAAAATAAAACAGTAAAAAACAGTAAACATTAAAAAAACGTAAAAAAAAAAAACTATAAAAAAGACACAGATGGACAAAGTTACATGTTGGTGATAAAATAAAGAAAGAAAAACATATTTTACTTAATGTTTTATCCACATACAACTAGGAACTGCTGACTAATGTCATAAGACTGGTTTCAGGCTTCATAGTTTGATGTAATGAACCTATGAGTCATATTCATCATGCCCTATATGCTACTTAATATAGCTAATTAATCATCGAACCATAAGTAGTAGTCTCAGTAAGAGCACCAGCGTTAGACTGGACACAGTCATGGTCGAAGAGAATGCCAGCTTACCTTTTTGGAGGTGTACTTCTGCTTGGTGGTGTCAGTGCCTCGCAGCTTGTGCTCCACACGGTCCCTGTTCTCCAGCTTTTTGACCTTATAAATCCTGACCAACCAGTGCTCTGAAGTGAAGGCTTCCTCCAAGTGCTTTAGCTTGATGTCCTTGTTGCCGATCTCGGCGTTACGTGTCCGGTCAAAGCCTGGTGGCGTCCGGAAATCCAACTGACCAGAATCAAACACAGGTGAAGTTATTCCTTTATGAAACTGCTTGCTACTAGACAGTGTCCGTAAAATGTAAAGATTCTGTCAATTTCCTGAGTAAACACTGAAATATCTGTAGGTTGCTAGTGAGCAAGTGATTTACAATCTGTGAAAAAGTTACCGAGGACATACCTGCATCTCTCCGAAGCGGTAGTAGGACATTTTGTACATAAGGCAGTTGAGCAGGGTGGGGGAGCCTGCTTTGTCCACTCTGAACTCTCCCTGGGGGGTGAAGTAGTCACTTTCCTGCATTGAAAGGGAAGATAGAGAGAGAAGGTAGGGGAACAGCCCCTTTTTATTACTCTTCATTCAAGTTACTCAACAGAGACCAAGACACTGCTTGTGTGTGTATCTCACCCTGATGTCCCTGGGGTGCTCCCCCTCTGCGATGCGCACCATCCACAGGAATTTGTTGATGTCATCGCCTGAGTAGCCAATCACGCCTCCAAAGATAATCAGGACATAGTCAACATCCAGTGACCTCATGATTTCGTAGGCTGCAGTCTCATTGGATGACATGGCTTTCCCCACCTGTAGGAACACAAACACATGGCATTTTGAAAGTATTGGAGGTAGTTAGTAAGTAATTATAGGTGGGTAGCTAGATGGGTCTGCAACAAGGTGAAAGTGTACATTTTCTCCATCTGTGTTCAACTATTCTTAGTTCTTACTCTCTTGAAGGAGAATTAATCACCAACACTGGGCGTCAGAAACGTGGGCATTTACAAGACAGGGAGGCTCTAACAAGGACACACTGTCAAGTTGAGTTAAGTGTAGATGCAGTGTTTTTGAAGAATCTCTCACATTAAGGTTTTAAAGTCAGATATCTGAGTCTTTGATTGCTTTGATAACCATTCTTTATATTCTCTCTTTATGGAAGTGCAGCACCAGATCTGTGGAGTGCCTCTCGTATTAAGCTAACCAAGCTTTTTCTCACTTCCATCAGTATACAGTGTAATGTACCTATACAATGCTACGTCCACTTGGTGGTGTAATACACCAAGACAACTCATCAACACTTGCAGCCACACATGAAGGTTGACCAAAGTCCACTACAAACTGTGAAACTATCAACCACAGAGTGTGGAAGCAAAGAAAAGTAGTAAGAAGTACCTTAAAAGAAAGAAACAAGGCTGTGAGAATAACAGAACATTTACATGTATTTAACTTTAAAACAACATAGAACTCTCCATGACTAGTAAACTAGTGTGTAATAAATTTTTAGTTTACATTTGGAGAATCTGTATGCATGAAATGAAATAAAAGAAATGCATTCAACAGTGTTGAAAGCAGTGCAGTTCATACCAGTGCTATATGACTGTTGTTCCATGTGTTGTTGTCGACTAGCGTGGTCCTGTTGGCCATCCCTGCTATCTGGTAGCCATAGTCCCACCACGACATCACTCTAGCATGCTCATCTGTGTTCTGCCTCAGCCAGTAGTAGGCCTCCCTGAAGTCATCCAGGATGTTACGAGAGCTGTTGGGGACAGTCATGGAAGTGTAGGGTGAAGACACAGCGGCAGGAGGAGGGAGGATAAGTGAGAAATGCTAATAATTCTGGGCCTGGCCATGTGATTTTACTAAATAGTTCAAGCCTTCAATAAAACCTGCATCTGTGAGCAGTGTTTAAATGTGAGGCAGTCTGTTGGCAGCCTCTTCCACTGAGTATAGAATGCTGGAGTATTCTGTGATATCTATGGAAAAGAGTGTCAGTGTGGATCTGCTGGTGGCAGGGAGCTTTGAAAGGATTTAAACTGCCTCTTTTCATTTACAGAATGAACAAAACGCAGTAAAAAAAAAAAGCTTCAACTAACAGAGCCTAAGAAAAAACACATGTAAAACCATCTGGTAGGGAGGCACATCTCTGTGTCCAGTGGCCCGGTGTCCTCTAATCCACTCAAGCTTGCAGTATTGAAAAAAAAATCTGTCTTCAGTTAAAAGTAATTCATCTAAAAAGTGTTGACAACACAGTCTGTGTATTGCTGGGAACACCATTAAAGAAAGAGAGGCTACCTTTAAATGTCATTTTTCACTGCTGAAACAGAGTACTGCAAACACAGATCCACTGAATTAGAGTGGAGGCAGAAATGTCTCAGCCAGATCTCAAAACGTGGCCAAAGAAAACCCAAACTACATGCATGGCTACATGAAGCGACCTTTTACAGAGATGACAACCCAGCAAGAATCCCGTTAGTGTGGCTGTCAATGCTTCAGGAGTTCTCTTTGTAAACAAGAATCTTTAATAAACATTCAGACTTTAATAATGAAATGACTCCCTACAATCATACTGGTCATGTTAAACCACCACAGTGTATATTATAGCCTATTTCTCACCCATCATGGTTGTAAGAGGCCAAGACCACACTGGGGCTGGAGTAGGCGTTGCTGGTGACCCAGGTACAGTGGACAGCAAACATCATGAGCAGCATCAACATCAGCATGGTGACTATGGACTTGATGTTGGGGCCCAGGCCCTCCTCTGCCTTCTCCTGCTCCGATACATGTTTACGCACCTTCCCAGCCTGCAGGAGAGAAGCGCTTGTAAAGGTTACTCAAACTTCAAAAGGACATGCACGCTGTAAAAATGAGCTGTTAATGTACTGGAGGACTGTTAATTGTCTGTCTGAGAATTTTCTCGGTGAGGACAATTAACTGTTGGAGCTGTTTTACAGTGTCACATTTAACTCTGCTTTTCAGCAGACTTGGAACAGGACTGTAATGCATTATTCCACTGCATCGATTTGGAGGAAAGGCAGCAAAAGGATGACAAAAACACTGGACATCAGTACCATTTGTTTCCCCCTGAAAGGGACAAGAGGGAGAGGTGGAGAGTCACAGATACAACCAGGCTTATGCAGGCTATTTCATAACACCTGGTAATAATATTGGGAATGATGCTATTTTGTAACTAGCTGCTACATCTTGTACAGAGTGACATCAAGGGGCTGTGCAGTACTTCTACGCAGCAGACCAACATGTGCGATGGTTGCAGTATGAACGGAACCAAGTGTCCAACTGACTCCTAAACCATGAATTGGACTTTAAAGCAGCATTACTTTATTTTTTTGGCCACTGGAGGGCAGTAAGACAAGTTGCTGTGGCTTGCAATTTACTTATTTGCTAGTGTCACTTAGTCAGTCCATTCTGAAGAATATAATGGTCTTGCTGCACCTCACTATCATTCTGCTATAGGTGAAAGAAAAGCTCTGGCTTATCTGAACTTCTATAACTCAGTCACAATTGACTTGGTTGAAGCTAAATTAAGGATCCGACTTGGGTGTTAATTCAAAATGGTGGCAGATGAAATTGTTTAGATGGAACATATGCAGGAAAATGAGCACTGTCATTAAATGGATAATACACCAAAAAACATGCAGATAATGGAACAGAAGGACAAAACCACCTTAAATGAAGTGCCAGAGCAGGCTTATACCCACAGCCTACATCCAGTGAGTCACACTTCTTATTTAAACATCCAGCAGGTATTGAGGCAACTTTAGCATTCAGCTAAAGCCATGTTCCTGTCCCGTACTCACTCTCTTTTTAGCTCTAAAGTAATTCCTTTGAAAAATGTCTGATTCTTTAGCTGCTAAGTACTCCTCTAAGTTCACCCTCAAGCTGCTAACTGTGTTTGTCTGGTGCTTGGTATTGGACACAGTGGATTTTTAGAGCTTTTTCACTTGAATAAGCTGACTGCTGCAACTGGCGAGGCTTGGATATGGTTGATAAAAGCAGCAACATTTCAGGTGTTAAACCAAAAACAATAAGCTGAAAGACATAAACACCACATCAGCAGTATAGAGCGATGTTTTGTGCATTTAACAGGACATTCAGTTATACTTTTTGTTCCATTGGGACAGTTTCCTAGTGTCATATCATCTTCTGTAACACAAACATTAACCTACAAAAACAATAATCATGTATACTAACAACGTAAATGATCATCAGTGAAAATGACAACACATCACACCCTGATGATCCCTGACCTTGTCATAGAGGTTGCCTGCGTTTTTCCTATCATCCTCGTCGCTGCTGTCTTCTGCAGGCGGGCTCTGTCTCTTCATGTCGTCACCCAGGTAGTGTTCAAAGACGCTGGAGAAGGCCACCGCCGACAGCATGCACACCACTGGAGTCAGGGTCAGCATCAACCGCACCATGACACCAGCAAAATACACAGCGCTGATAGCATACAAGGCCACTGGTGACAAGAAAGCACAGGGAGAGAGAGAAAGAAGAGGAGTTCAAAGGCGGTGAGGAGGGTACAATCCAAGCTAGATGAGTTTAATTTCAGTTTTACATATAATTTGATTCAGGCAATTTACTTCAATTTAATGCTGTCAAGCCATATTACAGGGGCAATGCGTCTGTTGTTTGACAGTGACCTGAGAATCATGCACTTCTTTTCACTGTATTAATTGCAGGGTATATTTCCCTGGCAGGTGGAGACAGGATCAAAAGAAAAAAAATTAACAGCTGAAAGACAGAACAGCACACACACACAAAGCCAAATGGGCAAGTGTTTTTCAGCCAAAATGAGATCAAAGAGTCTGTGTGAAGTGATGAGCAGGCAACAGGTAGAGAGCAAGAAGAGAGCTGTCAAGAGAGAGAGGAGCAGCAGAAGCAAGTAAACAAGAAAGTAGTGCACAGAACAGAGGGCAGACAGAAAGACAGAAAGAGGACCTGACCAGCCAAGGGAGGGCAGGTGACTAGACTTCATATTAGCAGGTAGCTCTTAAACTTTTCTGTCATGCATCCTTTCACGAGCTAAAAAACCACTGGTCAACCCCCATGTCAGCAAACATATTACTTCTAATCAGCTGTTAGCTCTACGCATGAACTACAAACAAAACAAGTCAAGGTGAAATTTAGACAGTGTTTCTAGGATCAGAGCACTTCAACACATGAATCATCACCATTTCTCAACGCAGTTTTAGCTCTGCTTAAAATCAGCAAGGGTCCAAATCCAGAGTAGTGCATCCCTTGCTAAACATCCACGTATCGATAGACATGGTAGTTTACTGATCTTCTCTCTACGCCTCACATGCAGGTATGGTAGATGTCAGCTCTGTGCACAGAGAAACCTCTAGTCTCCTCACACAGTTAGTGCAGCGCACAGAGTTCAGACAGGTGTGACCAAAAGTTACTTTGAAAAGAGTGAAATAGTGTCAGATTTACCCAAGCTAAAGCTACGGGATTTTGTCTAAATGGAAAGTTTTCTATGTGCAGTTTTATGTGCAGCACACTGCAAACATCCAATCGAGCAGTTGATTAATATTCGATGAATTGTGCAGCCCTAAATCAGACCATTTTATTCAAGCACCAACACTGCACACAGATAGTTTCATTAGAAACATAGAAATGAGTATATGGATGGCAACTCAAGTGGCAGAAGCGTGCAATGAACCACAACGACTATACAACACACAAAGATAATGAGGCAGTGAGAAAAACTGTAAAGGAAACAAAGGAGAGGAAATAGAGGGGTAACCGGATAACCAGACAGAGACAAGCAACACACAAGTGTTTTACAGACTAATGGCCACACAATTTCTACAAAGGAATAAAGCCTTGATGGATGCTGCTGATGAATACATTATAAACGAATATGGCCCACATTTGTGAGACACCGCTGAGAGCTGCTCTGCACTCCTCTCATCGGTCATGACTGTTATTACACTACACACTGAGCTTTATACACACACAGATGTTTCCTGCCAGGGGGAAAAGTTGTAGTGTTTTTAAAAAAGAAAATATATATCAACATAGATGCAGAATATTTAAGGGTGATACCGACAGCGACATTTGAGACATTAGTTTTTACCATAAACATGAAATATGATTCAACATTTTTAATAAAAAAGGTCTTTAAATTTAATTATTAGAGAACTGAGTGGGGTACAAAATGTTGTGCAGGTCTTAAAAAATAAACCTGAAACTATGAAGTACGTTTGCCAATCATAGGCAACAACTATTAAAACCTGTATTAAAAGCTGACATGAGAAAAGTGAGATTCATGCAGCTTGTACAACTTCAAAAAGCTGAGTTGTATGTAACACACTGTACTAAGTTACAATAAATATTAAATGAAGTCATGTGGCTAACCTTTCAAAAGGGGCATTTTACTGAGTCATGTGACGAATTCTGATATTTTTGAAAAGACTGTGGGGGCTTTTTATGTTAAAACCAATCCATTAAAACCCCAGTTCATCAGTCAGAACTGTGTGATAGTGCACAGTGCCAGAGTGCTCCAGAACTGAGAGTGGATATGTAGAGTCCTGGCTGTGAAAATGAGCCACCAATTTTACACTAATGATTTTTTTCTCTCCCTGCAGTTACTTTTATTACTTTGCAGCTTTACTTAACAGTGTGTGGTACATTGTGTCAAGAGGAGGGACACCCTGAATGAGATGCCTGAGGACTGTAACAAGACAAACAATCAGAGAGAGAAAAGTAGCAGAAGGAGCCTGAGAGCTGAGTTTAAAATCACAATAATCACACGGTTGCTGACAGAAAAAGAAAGCATTTCCCAGTAGACATGAAATAATGGTATTCTGTAAGCGATATTATTAGAGCTGGACAGTGACGCAGGGAATACAACTGTTAAAGTGCTAACACTGGACTCTGTTACATGCTCATGTGTTACTTATATCAGAGGAAGAGAGATAACTCTGTGGCAAACACATGAATATGAAGACAACAATACTGTGAAAATCAAAACATTAAACAGCTACAGATTTATCATCACACATGTTTGTGTTTTGTTCTTCTTTTGTTCTTTTTACATTGGCCGATTCTTTTTAATCTCGTCTATGGAAAGCACTTGAAGGTGCTATAGAAATTCTGTAACTATTCTTCTCCTTATATTATAAATTCATAGTGCTTGTGAGCATCTGTAAATCTCACTGAATGCAGACTGACAGACTGGTTGCATTCAGGGTCAGAAAACATCTAATTCAAAACCAGACTATGTAAATATTTTCATGACCAAATTGGAGTCAAGCTTTTTAGATTACTATAATAACTTGAAAACAATTCAAAAGTAATCAGCTAAATAAAGTCTGACAGGAGGACAGTTGTTATTTTTCCTCATCATTTTCTTGTAGGTATGCCACAGGGCATGAAATTAGAAATTAGCTCTAGTTTCACCAGCGCTCTCAGTCTTTGGCTATATTTTCCTGCTTTAAGAATAAATCTATCCCTATTAGGGCTGGCATAGTTAAAGTGTTTGTTTTATTTTCAAAGTGCCTACTGTGAGGCTTACCTCAAGTAGATTATCAAAATGAGATTTTCCACATTAAAACAACATCTCTAATCAGGTTTTACTGAGGTTTTAATAGTTAAATAATAATCACTGTCCAACTTGTGATTGTCAAAGGCGTTAATGTGATATTCATTTATTTGGAGCGCAAATTCCACCTGAGTGACAACCATATAAAAGTCATTATTACTGCACTAGTGAAAGCCTTATTTTTCATTATTTAGCTATTAGTTATGATGATTGATAGCATTTAATTAAATCTGAATCTGTCACTACTGAAACAAAATAGCAGTTGCTTCTCTGTGGGACTTTGCAGCAGCTGCAGAAGCCATAAAAGCGAGTATGCACTCAACAATAATTGATGACAATAATCACTGTTATAACAACAACAGCACCTATTATTTTAATGTGATTAACACTAGATGAGCCTATTTCAACAAAAGAAGCCCTAAATATGCTCATCTAGTAATATTAATGTATATTTGTTGCAGAGCACTTTGTCGCAAGTTTTCCACAAATTCCTTTGATACACTTTGAAACATATAAGCCATTCTTGTTAACACTTGTGTGGCTGTGTTGGCATGTGTTTGTAGCGCTATCAGTTACTTTTCAGATGATCATAGAGTGATGAAGCAAAAGACCTGAATGAGAATGAGAAGATGGAATTTGTTGCTTCCCTTAACTAATTCTCCCTTGATCATTAATCTCTAAATTTCATGACCACTGACAGGCTTTTTGGAAAAGAAAAGCATTCCACGCTTACCAAACACACGTTCATCATTGATGTTCTTAATGCAGAACCAAAGGCCTGCAGGGAAAGTACAGACGAGGATGTGAAGGTCAAAAAAGAAGGACACCCATGTGGTGGGCTGGTGCTCGGATACAGATGCTATGATGGGAATGTGGATCTTAGCATAGCTGTGGATAACAAGGAGGAGAGAGAAGAGTTAGAGAGCACACAAAGAGGATGGTTCAGCAAAGGAAGAGAAGAGGAGGTCTTATTAGATCGTGAATATATTGCTGGTGTCAAACAATCAAAACAATGCATTTACGCTTGTGTACACAAACATTTTCGTTTATGTTTGGGCCTCTCATTAACGCACTTTTTCAGTCACTTAAATTTTTCCTAACACCTTCCAAAGTGCAGGGTTTTTTTAAAACTTTGGGGAGTTTAGGAAGCAATGATGAGGCAGCTCAGTTTGCTCATACCCATCGTTGCTTTGTGTTTGGAGCATAAGCTGAAAACAATAACAACATTAGTGGTGGATATATTTATCATCCTTTAAAATTTGTTTAGCACTAGCAATTACAGGTTTATGACTTGGCATTGCTGCACCAACTCACTATGCAAAAGCCTCTATGTCTGGATTAGCAGTTCAACGACGAAACAACAGATTGTTCTATTCTGGTATTCGCTTATGCAGACTTGACAAGCATAGTTATGACAGTTTGTAGTCATTTTTCCATTTTTTGTGTGAACAGACAGGCAAGATTTATTATCTAAGGGAAGCTGAAACAAACTGTTGAAAAACATCTACATTACTGTCGACAAATGCTTCATTCTTTCACATATCCATTGGACTCATTCTAAAGTTAACTCATCGTGTTGATAGTGAATCTGAGAAAATCACGTTTGGCTGATGTCAGTTGTCTTGGGTCTGAGGATGCCCCTATTATTTTTTCTGCACTGCAGCAAGATCTGACTTCCTTCAAAAAAGAATAATACTATAGCATGTGCACAAACACAGACATAAGTGCACAGTGAGAGTTTAACAGTTTTAAGGCTGATGCTGCAGTCTGGCAGTTCTCTGTGAGCCCAGATCTGGGAAAGGAGAAGAGGAACATCATCCGTTTGGGATTTTATGATGGGGCAGAGTGACAGCTGACTGACTTGCTGATGGCCATAAAAAAAACATTTTGGCAGCAGATACAAGTGAGCACAAACTTACAGTACTTCCTCTGCATTTGATTTGTCTGTCAGATCTGACTAAAATGTGAGAAGTTTGCATAGAAAAATAAAATGAAAAGTACCGACAGGTAACAACCTTCGCCCCTCTGCATGAGAAACAATCATTACCCCTCTGATCTATTATTGAACACATGCTCTGAGATGGACTAAAGCTGAATAAATTAAAACTTCGTAGTAAATCAACCAGTGGACAAGGTGAAATAAATCTTCAATGAAAGTTATTGTACCTCCCACCCCACTACGTTTCACTGCCACCAGTTTTAAAGGTGAACGTGCCACTGTACACATTAAAACCTAATTAATTATCAATACCGTGGTTTAAATCCAGAGCAAAAGTACAACACATGAATTCTGATGACTTACCCAGTATCCCAGAGGGAGTAGAAGCGCCCACTCCATGGAGCAATGTACCCTGAAGGTGAAACACACACACACATAAACCATATGGACTTAGAATGTACTCACAAATGCGGTGAAACAACAGACATAAATTGACCTGCGTATACACACACCATGAGGACTGTCAGAGATCTGTGTATTCTGTCATGCCTCAGTGGAACAAGTAATTGGTTTGTAGCATTCCTCGTGCATGTATCGATCATATAATTATTCTCTGATATACGCAGTGCAATGATAAATGAGAACATAGAAACTAATCACAGCTGTTAGAGAGCCAGCAGGTGGCCCGTTCATATGCAGATAACAGATGAGGGCCGTTGTTGTGTAGCTGATTCTAATCATAACCACATTTGCTTTTGCATGTACCATCTCAATAGCCTTATATTAGGTTCTAATTACTAGGATCACATTCACTGGAGTACTCAAACATAACTTGCAATGTGGACACCCAACATTAAGGCTTCATCTAATCAAATCGAAAGGGCTGCGATTTTTTAACAAAGGTCAAATTTGTCATAACATACCATTATAAAAGAAGGAATGTGGAGCTATAGAAATGCCACAACCTACAAATCCTCATCCATACATAAGGGAACGTTCTTGTACTTTTATATCGCCTTTAGAGTAAAATCCATGAGCCACTTAAATTGTGACTCATATCTGCCAAAATAACCACAAAGTCTTTTTGCATATCGATGAGCCCTACTGCCTTCTTCCTTGTCGGTTGACAACAAGAAAAATTTTAAACATCTGAAGTTTAAGTAGTATTCAGGAGCTTTACTTAAGAAAAAGCACCAATACAAGAATATAACAATCCTCTAATGCTGGTCAAAAGGCTGCATTTAAAATCTTTCAAAAAGCACATAAATATCATAAATGTTCTTTAGATCTCAACAGTAAAGCATTGGTGCTACTGAAAAATGGCTGGTAGGTAACAAGACACAAACATTATTATGTACACCTGGTTAAAACTAATGCATTTACATGCAATAATCAATAAACCTTTCCTTCATAAGGGTTCTAATGTTATGTTTTGTCTGTCATGTTGATTGAACTATATAATTTTTTGGGGACTATGGTTTGCTGTTGAACTCACCAGCATTCCTACTGTTCTGTTCTCCCATTCATATCAGTGAGTGTCAGCTAAATAACATCCCAGTGCAGGACAATGCACTTCAAAAGTGCTTTCTACCACTAAGAAAAGTGACAGCTAAACGAATTAGTAAGATAATATTTCTTAACCGTGATGTCAAAACAAAATCATTATGAAAACCTCACCTGTGTTCCACCGTGCATTTTAGCTGACTGACCTGCCTATTCAGTTTCATTCTATTACTGATTACTGCTCATCCATACAAAGCAGACCTATTATCTCTGACAGAGTAAAGGCTCCATCATAAAAACTGCCATCACAACAACCTTTGTTCAGTCTTTCCAGTGTTATTCTCTTCACAGCACCAATTTTTCATAATAGCGATGTATGGTGTAGCAGGACATTACTTCCTAATACCAACCATGAAACCCCCTTGTCTAACTCTGATCCACCATTCTTTAAGGATTTACTATGAGTCTTTGGAGATGTTAGATGATGCACAAATGTGCAGCAGAGTATCCTGTCACATAGGCCGTGTGCAAAGGAATGGACTGGTATAGATACCCAGCTTTGTCTTAGAATCACTAGATATGTCACTGTGACATAATCCTAACACAAAAAACAAAAATGTAGTCATGTAATTTTCATGGTTTGGGGTAACCTGATGCTACATGGCTAGTCCACATACCATATTTGCTAAAATGTTGTTCGCAGAAGAGTTGCTGGTTTGAATCCCAGCCAGATAGACTTCCACTGCCAGGTATTTTGCTGTCTCTACGGTGCAATGTCAAATGAAGGCAAAAAACACTTAAAGTTCCTCCACTGGAATTGATTACACGCTTAAAATTCATCTCTGTTCATCAAAATTTTATATTTAGAAGATTTTATCCAAAAAAATAATCACCTCATGCTTTAATATGGACTAGATGTAACTCTACACCTTCTTTACTTTAGAATTAGCAGCTCTATGAATATGCAAACTAGTCCCCGTCTCCGCCAACCCCTTTGCCATTCACCTGCAGCTCAAGCCACCTGCTCACCTCTGACTTTGTTCTAACACCGTAAAGCTTCTCTAAGATGCACAGTGGTAAGTTGTACAATTAGAGTAATTCAGTCGTAACTGTTCAAACTCGGAAACCAATTCTGCAGAAGATGAAGAGAATATTGTACAGCGTTGCCTAAAAGCTGATGCAGCAGGTTGGCAATGTGTTATAAGTATTGCTCTTTATAACGTTAATAACGTAACAATTAGGAATGGCTATCGAACCTCAGTATCAAATAAACCGCAGGGCGAAACTTTTAAATACTGGAGAACCAATAAGCTCGGACGCTAATGGTTCTGATATTGGTACTTTAGAAATTAAGAAGGGCATTATCTTGCACAATCTATTTCACCACCATTAGACATTCATCTATGATGTGTTTTGGCTTTACAAGTCCAAAAGAAAGCTCTCTCTGGCAGAGCTTGTGAGTGAGGGGCAGAACCAGCCCTCTCTGTCTCACACCTGCGGCACCGAGCAGAACAGAGACCCCGACAAGTTGTGTACATGCAAGGGTGCAAACTTGAGCAATCTGTCAAAACATGCAGTAAAAGTGACATACACATACAGGCGGAGACATACAGTTTGACTGCTGAGCTTATCGTTTATCCCTCGCTGACCCAGGTATGTTATGTACACTAGCAGTTCAGTAACAGTAGGCCAGATTAATCGATTTGGGGGCTCTAACTAAATGTTGGTGTTGACAGTGGTAGAAGTAGTACTTCAGCTGTTTATATCGCACAGTAAAAATACTGTTAAAGAAAAAGTCCTGCATTTAATGAGCACTACATACTTAGATTTACTTAACATCTGTTCAAGGTGAAGCTTTTAATTCTTATATAACGCTGGACAGCTTAATAAAACAGTACAACCTGTGATACTGTGCTCTGACCATTCCCCTCAACATTTTAACCATCACAACATTAGTGTTTATGAAGTGATCTTGTGAAAGATTGCTGTGTCTGTCACAATAAGATCTAATAATAATGCTGTTGCAGAGTGCTACCCAGGAATGTTATTTATATAAAGTTTGTATGAGAAAATACAGCAATCTTAAATCTGTTCTTATTTTTTAACCCTAAGTACCGGATCAATAAGCAGCATCAGTGATAGTAGTAATACGGTTAAAAACTTAACAATACTCATTCGTAGTATGGTACGAGCTAACATGAGCCTTCACCTCAACCACATTATCAAACAGCATGTGTTTCTAATGTTAGACAAAGGCAATTTCTCCTTTTGCAACTGCAAGTAGAACACATCTCTTGTTCTTCATTTCTCCACTGATATGACCAGCCAAAAGGGGCTTGTTGCAAGGAACCGTGGCTATCCATGCTTTTGGGACCCTCATTGATACACTGCTCCAGAGGGTAAATGCTCAGCCATGACTTATTTTGCTGATAATATGTCCTCTAACGTATATAAAACACAATTAGGACATGTTAACAAGATTAAAAACTTGATGTCATCGGAGGGTGTCTTTAAAGAAAAGTTCCATTTTTGACCAGCTAACTAATAGACAACCAACCTGTGTATGTCAGATAGATGACGGAGAGAAAAACCACTCCAGCAGCCAGAGAGACTCCCAGGAAGAAAAGAGTCTGGAACTCCTGCCTGGTCAGTCTGTCCTTCAGGTATTGCAAGAAGGCGTAGACCTGAAGCAGTACAAACACACCTGCAGAGACATGCACCACCAATGGAGAGGTGGACTGTGGTTAAGATCTGAGATACATACAAGTACATACAATAAATACAGTCAATCTTTGTTGAAACGGCCACAATGAGGGAACAAACCAAGAATTTGCTACGTCAAACAAAATGAAAAAGTGCAGGTAATTACATGTGCAATTTGGTTAAAAGCTGCTGCTTTGCTTTTGCTACATACAGTAAATTAATTACTGGAGCAGTATCAGCATTGTATTTTAATACCTCATATGCTATTTAAATGTTCATGGAAAAAAGCAATAAGCAATAATTGGAGTTATCACATCCACTACACTTGAGTGTTTCAGTACTGTCTGGGTGTGAATAATTTATAGAATATTTGAAAGGACTATGTGAGGTTGCATTTGTCTTCACTTCCACTGTACTCTCATTGAACTCCATAGTATACTGGCAAGTCAAGCTTCTATGGGCACAGAGTTTTTACGAGAACTGTCTCAGGTGAATGCTCCAAAATTAACTCATCATCTTGACAGATTCTGGCTTGAGGGCTGACACAAAGACAGTGACATGTTGTTGATTGGAATTTTTTAAATATATATTGATGCATTTCTCTGGAGTGTGCAAGTAGAGCTGAGTGCCGTTTTAAATATAAAGAAGAATGCCTTGCACTGAATGTCATAAGTCCAATTTACTGCATAGACCTGCAGTAAACAAGTACCACAGGCTTCAAAATCTATTTTCCACTCTTACCCTAGGTGACTGCTTACTGACCTGCTGCGGCCATGTGTTCACTGGTTCTGATTGGCTGAAAGCCCACAAAGGGGATCTGCATGGACAGGACCAGGCCGATGATGTAGAAGGTGCTGTAGGCTGCAGGAAGAAATCAACCGGTTAAGATCAGTTATAGACAAACTACTAGTACAATTATATGTCAGTACAATCAACTGGCTATACTAATTCTAATCTTTGCATGAAGTTAAACCTCACTTTGCCAGGCCAAAATCTACCACCCACTATTGCACACTGGCTGGTGATATTCTGTATTTTTCTTGTCAACAAATCCCTCAAAAAGAGAACAGTCAAAGTACCCTACTAACAAGTGTTGAGAATGCATCCAAAGCCTGATATATCTTATTCCACTGAGCAACATCAATGAGCCTCACTGTTGTGCTGGCTGACATGTTTCTCCATTGCAACGAACACACACACTGTAGTTTATTTTGACTCAGACCCACATACAACAGCCTGCTGCCAGAAATATTCATTACAGCACTACAAACACAGCTAAAAACAGTCCCCCATAAAAAAACACTGTTTCCTCATATTTGAATAACATTTTCTGAAATCTACATTTCACAAAATTATTTCACCTAATTAAACTATATATTTGTGAAATGTTTTTTGTGTCTTCAGTAGGAACTAGGTTTAAGGAAATGGACAAGATAGGGATGCCTGACAGTATTTAGAAAGGTATGAAATCTTGGCTTTTTCTGGATTTTGTATGCAAAAACAGAATATCCCCAACTCCTTCATTTAATGCCCTCTCCCCCGACTTCTACAAAAATGTCACTCTGCAGATGTGAAACACAAACAGGTGATCAAACTCTTGTAAGCACTACATCGAAAGCACATATAATCAGGGATGGACCAATTTTCGGTCTGGCTGATTATTGCTGACGAAATGTGTAATTTTTCCGATTATGAATAATAACAATGCATTGGTTTTATATAGCACTTTTCTAGACACTCAAAGACTCTTTACATTGCATTATTCATTCACTCCATACTCCATGGTAGTAAGCTACATATGTAGCCACAGCTGTCCTGGGGTAGACTGACGGAGGCGAGGCTGCCAGTCTGTGCCATCGGCCCCTCAGACCACCACCAACCACTCACTCTCACACTGCATCCACTTATCATTCAGTCCGCTTATCATTAATGATAAATTAATTGCATTACTACCTCTCTGACACGGCCACCTCTCTCTGTCTGTTTCACTTTGTGGTCTCAGAAATGTCTCTCAAGCAGAAACTGCAAAAACTGAATAAGAAACATAAGCTATTGCCACAAAACAGGAAATTAGCTACTCTCACAGTGGCTAAGGCTAAGCTAACGGCTAACAGCTACAGATTACCCTAAAACAGAGTCTGAAAAACAATAATCAATAATGCTTTAAGATATGGACCTCAGTGGTCAATAAAAATGATATAACAGTGAAATATTAAGAAAACAGAGAAGAATAGCAGACGTAACTGTGGGAGAAAAACGGATTAATCTCAGTCGATCCCACATAAACATAGGAGAGCATCCTAATTTAAACACTCCAGTTTCTAGTGTACATATTCATGTATCATCACTCTTATTTACGAAGAAGCCTCGTTATAAATGACCAAACATTACATTTAATGTATACTGACTCCAAATATTGGCCAGTCACTACATATATTATACATAATATAATATAATCTTTGGTAGCTATTCTCTGTTTAATTCCCAGGGATTTGGCAAATGTGTTATTTACAATGTGAATAAATTAAACAAAGTCAGCAGTTTGATGAATTCCACTAAAGAATTAATGAGAATGAGAAAGATGGTACATATAAAGATGCAGTGATAGTGATTCTAGGTCTACTGCAGACACGAACTTAGAAAGTCCTTGACACAAAACATAAGAACAAAATGCCTTTTGAGCCTAAATCATGACTGACAGTCTAAGAGCGATTAAGCTTCGGAGTTCAAACAGTTTACACACTTGGGAGTCAGCAGCACAACCAGACAACAGGCTTGCTGTGAACACGCTGACTAAACCTGAAAACCGTTTCAAACAAGCCCCCGGGGGTCAGACGCACTGAAACCAAGCTTCAATAACAAAAGCCTCCAAACAAGTTCTGCTGGTCGAATATTACCGCTGCACAGCCAATGAAATAAAAGAGTCGGCTTTTCTGAACAGGCTGCACAAGCTTATTACAAACTAGAAAAGCCCAAGCTGTGAAATGTACACTTTGTAGATATGTCAGATCAGAGAGCCTTTCATCAGCGGGATCAGTTGTGTCTGTCTGACAATATGTGCCTATATGCTGTATTTACTGTGGCCACTTGAGACTGGCTTTTAAAACAAGTCCAATCTCCAGAGACCTCATGTTAAAATGACCAACTTTACAGAAGAAACAAAATGTATACAGCCTGGTACAAAAGACGGTCCTGGCAAAAGACGCTCTATAGCTAATTTCCCCATTCATGACAGCTGTATAGAGAGACAATATTTACATAACTGAGTCGTTTAAACTGTATTAAGGCTCAGAGTTGAGCATAATTCAATGTGTGGACAATCTGAGTGGCAGGTGGGTGCCATCACAGGACAGTCCATGGCCATCTCAGCTCTACTCACACCCCACCTCTTTGCTCATTTTTTGGATTAGCTGGCAGTCAGGCAGAGTCTGACACTGCCAAGGTGGCAACAACCATAGTCGTCACACTGAACCTCCAAATCACTCTCTGGGTGACACCACAGAGGGTTTGTCCATCTTTATATACAGTCAGAGGTTTACAATCTGCAGATGTGCACTGATTTATTTAAAGAAATCAAGAGTCACAGCTTATCATGACTCCTGAAGGAAATAAACAGGTGGGATAAGATGAGGCGGAAACAAGAAATGAGTAGTCATGAGTAGTTTTTCACACCAAGACTGTTTTCTCCCTAAAATTTACAGTCAAACATTTCATTTTTAGTACTGCACAGTCCTATTTTAAGCACCTGAAGCAATAAAGTTGAACATTCAATGAATTATTGCTCCGTATCGCCTAAAATAAATCTGTAAAGCTGAAGTCTCACCAGAGCACACGGAAGGAAACAGTGGGGGGAGTCTACACTAATTTGTGTTTGGGCGAGAAATCAAACCTCAGCTCTCTCCACTGCCGTCTTCACAAGCTGACATGATTATTATTGCTATGGCACCAAAAGATGTTTGTTGGGGAAAAAAACCCTGCTGTTCTGCTGGAGTGAGGCATGCTTTGAAAAAAATTTAATAAGTAGTCGCCAAAAAAAGTTCAAATATTTAGCCATCCAATGAGAATCTGTGGATTTTTTTTTACCCCCCTCACTGCAGTCCTCTGGAGATGACACTCATCAGGGTCCACACAAACCAGTCTGCTTTATTTATATGTAAAAGCAGCAGATCCAAGGTTGTTTAGTTTCTCATTCAATCACTTTCTCCCTCCACGCCATTCTTGTGATGATCACAACATTATTAGAGAAGCCGGTGTGAGGAAAATGGAAATAAAGATTGCTACTGACCCAGCCTGTTTCACAAACTGCTCTGGTAAATTAATGCAAGGACACGCTTTGCCCCCACCAGCACTGATGCACTGAGTTGAAATTCTGATGCTCCTATACAAACTAAGGTGATCAAATAGAATAAGCTTGGAAATAAATCCTTTGTAAAATGACATTGTTACATAAATATAATTCAACACTATGATCATGTTTTTAGGCGGCAGCTTCTTGTAGTGTATTGCATCATACTGAGAAGCGTTTTAAAGATTCTGATGTTGATTCAAAGTGAACATTTTACACAGAGTCACAGACAGGATTGAATGTAGGGCTGTGAAAATCATGTTAGATTGCAGAAGTGTGTCTAATGACCTTAGTCAAATACTGGTGAAATTACAGACCAACATGAATTGCACATTTACAATAATTAATATCAAAATAAATTACGTATTCATTCCTAGTGCAGTAGCAGAAATACAAGTAAAGCATCTGAAATGCTGCTTATATAAAATTCAACAGTTACATAAGCTAGATGTGATAGTGCAAAATTAGCATACAAGATGTGACCATTTGGGAGTTACTGCTACTCTAATATTGTGTACCAATGTGTAAGCTGCGTTTTACTGTTGCAGTTGGTGCAAGTGGAGCCAATTTCACTCACTGTATTTACTGTCGGGAGGTTTACATTAGAAAATGTAATGATTCACCACTACTGTAGTTTTGAAATCTGCATGACACCGAGTTCTGCTGCTCTGCACACCTCCATCTCCATGACAACTGAGCTCTCGGTCTGGTAATAAACATTGTGTGTTACAGCTAAAACCTCCATAAAAGGCTGGTAAGTGCATTTTTTTTTAACAATCTGTCAAACTTTGGATTCCAAGGAAAACACTGAACTTTCACAGCTACAGAATTACATTTTCCTTATTGTCAACAAACCCCATGAAAAACACAAAACCAGTAATGTGCTAATGCGTTGAACTCTCAATACGTTCTCACCTCCTTGTCATGTCAGACTTAGTAATTTAAAAAGCAGCTACAATTTTATATGGCTGGGCACTATGGTTTTTAACTAGAGTCTTCACTTCACAGTTGTATGCCTCCACCAACCATGAAAGTTGCAGGTTACACAAAATTCAAACCAGGTTCTTGTAAGTGAAAGTCCTGTTTAGCCCATTAGGCCACAATATTATACTTTGAGTGCCAACTTTGCTGCTCTTTTAACTAATTCACCTGCTTTGGAACAAAAGTGTGATTGGCCTAGTCTTCCATCACCACTGTAATTGCAATATATTAACAGGTTATTATGGCACTTTTTCCCAGTGACTCAAATTTTTTGGCCAAATGTCTATAGTCAATGTCAGTAGTCATCTCTATATTGGCATGTGATTCATTTCCTTCAAGAAACATGCTGTCTTCTCTTGAAGACTACTGATGTTGCTGTGAAAAAGCTACACATTGTAAAATATGGATGCTTCACACGCTTTTTTAAACCAGCAGCATAAAGTCTATACAGTCACCATAGTTTCAATGAGGCCACCAAAGATTCAATACACAGGAATTCAGTATCTGAACAGATGTGAAACTTGGTCACATTCTTTGCGTCTGTTCCTGAGTTATGGTGTTGAAGAATGGCCAGGGAAGTGTTTTTGCAGAACATTATGTGGTAACAGGGAAGCTGACCCTTGACCTCCTGGATATAAACTATCACCACTACATTATTACATCCTATTAGTTATTTGTGTGGAATGTTGTCATAATTAGGGAATGAATTCTTGAGTTGTGGCCAAAAACGTGCAGTGAATGCTGACCAAATTCTTTTCAGTCCATCTATGTGCCAAATTTCAAGAAAGTGATGCAAAGTTCAAGATGGGACACGTGTTTTGGCAACCCAAAAACATCACGCCCGTGGAAGTATTAAAAATATTACTCAAACAAGAGGAAACAATGAACTTCCTGGGAAACAGAATAATCCACATCTGGAGTATGTGTCAGTATTACTGGCAGAAGGATGGTGTATGACGGACTGCGTCAAAATAAATTATAGTGTGTGTGTTATTGGTAATGAAGAGACATGCCAGTCAGTGCAACAGTGAGGCTCACTCATGCATTTTTCAACAATGGAGCTTTGTGGCTAAGAGGAAAAGGATACATCAGGTTTTGGATACATTCACCGGTTAGTAGAATACATTCATTGTTGGATTTTGTGAGACGAAATAAATTTCATGTGTCTTATCCTCTACATTAATGTACCACTAATTGGTGTATTTATGTATATTT
The DNA here is from genome assembly GCA_024666655.1 of Dascyllus trimaculatus. NCBI lineage: Eukaryota > Metazoa > Chordata > Actinopteri > Pomacentridae > Dascyllus > Dascyllus trimaculatus. The sequence goes on from CM045451.1 coordinate 33,086,601, forward strand.
ATTTACTATAACAAAGCAGGACTTTTTGTCATAAAACTGTCCTAATCTGTTTGTAGCCACTATTGCAGCTACCTAAAGATGTCTGCATTTTTAGTCGAACAGCATGCAAGCTAAAAAATGATAAATATACGTGGTCTCCTACTTGTCCAAAAATCTCTCATCAGATCTAATCTAATCACTTAGTCCTGCTATTGGCTGCCAAGCAGAGCAGCTCTGTAACTAATGAGCCAGGTGTCGCTCTGTTAAAGTGTCCCAGCAGGCGGCACATGGTACCTGCTCTCTAGACGCTGACTGATTTGACGGCCTAGAGTGGTACCGGGAACCAGCAGCCAGGCTGATTCCAGTTAGAGAGCAGGGGAATCCATGAGTTTTCTATTCTACTACAGAGGACACACTGCTGGTAATGAAATTTCAATTGGATTTCATTACAGTATTTCTGCTTTACAGGAAGGGGAAGATGGAGCGAGAGGGGTGTGGTGTGTGACAGCAGGTCACAGACTGGACTTCAAATCACAGTACAAGGTATGCATCACAGAATGCGGCGAGCTATTACAACTTTGAACTAACTCAATTACTGGATTGCTGCAGGCAGAATGTACTGTGTTGGTGTTCAGAGACACAGACAGGAGGTGAGGAGAAAGAACAGTGTGGGGAAGAGGATGAAGGAGGTAGGAGACCAGGGGAGGAAGCTTGATAGTAAATTTTTCATTTTGCCAATAATCCTATTGGAAAATGCAGAACCTGCAGTCACCCTGTCTCATCTCTCATCTTCCCTCCTTTCAGTCTTCCTTCTCTGTACTTGACCTAACTTTCAGCAGTTTGTAGTATGGCATCTCTTTGATTCTATATTTTACAGCTTTACTGCCAAGTTAACCTCACCAGCTGTACCTTCTTTACGTGTTGACAGGTCATTGTTTTCACAGTACTATGATCTGGTATGGTATGTATGGCCTAGATGGGATCTGAACCAATGGAATGGAGATACAGCCTTAGTAGGAAGCTTTGAGTCGGGGTCAGGACATGATTCACAATCAGTGAGGCAAGTTCAGAGGGTGCAACAAGACGAGCTCTTTGAAGGGAAGAGAGCTTTAATCTTTTTTTCCTTCTGTATCTTTCCTGCCTGCATTTCCAGTTTCCATCTCTTTTACTTTCATCACAGATCCCGTCCCCTGTGCGAACTGATCGAACATCAGCTGCTAATGGATGGTTAATTATTAGTAACAGTGTTTATACAGGGCATACACGACAAAGAATAACAAGCTACTCTATGTGTTATTCCCACATGTGCATGGCTTTGAGTCTTATGTAGGATTGACAAACAAAAGCGTTTGTGTGTAGCTGCTGAATGTACAGTCACTTTGCCCTTAAGTTGTATGTTTATCCTGCATGTGCTACTATGAATGCCAAATGAGCACAACTGTTAACCCCAAGTCATTTGTTTATGACCTTGAATTAATGTGAACATAAAAAAAGAATTCATGTGTGAGAGTTTGTGTGAGTGTGTGCTTTACGTCTTACCTATGTAGACTCTCCTACTGAAGCGCTGCATGAGCAGCAGGACAAATACATGAAGAGGAATAAGGTTGATGATGAACACGTAACCGCCCCAAGCTGAAACCTGTCAAACATCACAGATTTAATGAGAACATTTTTTAATTACTTCAAAGCTTTGCTGTAACAGTCAATAATGGTGGGGTGTAACAATTTGGGTTATGCATGCCCACATGATCACCTGCACACAATATATGCACATACAGATAAACAGATACATGGTTAGTTTACTGCTTCTTCTCATGATGAGATTGTCATACTTCCTGAATCTGAGTAATGCTTTCAAAGGCAATAGATAATCAGTATCATAACCAGCCTACGAATCCCTGTAGGCTGGGAACTGAAGGGTGGCTGTATTTCCTCTCTTATTCACAACACAAGTTTCAATAATGAGAGGGCTGCAATAAGAGAGGGTGCAAAGCTGTACAGCCCACCTGAGAGCTGTGAAATCATTTACAGCTGCAGCATTAAGACCATTTAGATTATGAGATTGGGCCTTAACCCCTCAAAGGCGCGCGCACACACACTCACACACACACATACATACATGCTCAGAACAGCAGGCACACAAATGCACCTCATTTTAAGCTTGTGCTGTTTTTTTCTAAGTGTCATGTAACTGCCAGGTGGTGAGCGGCTGTCAGAGAAAACGAATCATAGTTTACAGCACGAGGAGGATTCATCCCAGCATGGCTGGATGATAGATAGGTGAGGCAAAGGGTTTCCCAAAAGATCTCATCTTGTCTTTGTCTGATGAAAATGGCTCCTGTTGGTTTGAGTACAACAAAGTTTGATGGACATCATAACTGCTCAATGTCATTCCTATCGGCAAAGGATCTGAGTTTCATAGCAATCATTTTTTGGCTACTTCAGCATTTCAAAGTGACTGTGCAATCTACAAGTTGCTTTCCCTCTAGTTTATGGCTCAGGGCCTGAATTTATCAAGTCTCAGAATCACTCTTAGAAATTGCATTAAAAATGAACCTTGGACTCCAAATATTCACAGTGGGACTTTAAGAGTATTTTTTTTGTCTCTTACTGTTACTTTCAACAAGGAGAAGCACCACTCCGAAGAGAGTATGACAGCGCAATTACAAAAAAAGCAATGCTTGTTTATGTGCAGCCTTTCTGTATTGATAAAATGTGAAAATATATTCAATTTAAAAATGATTGACCAATAAACCACTTGCATTAGGCCGAAATTAAAAATAGGGAGACAATGACATTGATTTGAAGAATCTGACTTTGTACCCTAGCTGCATGACACATCAGGGTTTCCCCCAGTGCTTTATAAGCCTGGCGGGCTTGTTAGCACGTCGTCGGAGCAGCCTTCTGTGAACCGTGATGGTAAACATCGAACTAGCAGATTTAATCCAAAATGGTTAGCTGACCCTAAATTTTGCGGATGGCTCTACCAGACCCAGTATGGTAAACCCAGATGGATTGATGCACTGATCCAACCTGAACCATGTGCAGCAATAAGTAGAACAGGTAGCACAGCAGACCTGTTCAGCCTCTGAGTTCCCTGGTTTTACCCCTTGGCCATGTTTGCACTTTTTATTTATGTTAATTTATTTTACTTTTAAATGTGACCAGCAACTTGTTTTAAGATTCACTAGGATTTAACTTTAGTGAAAACAATTGATATTATTTATTTTAATTGTATTTTTTGTGTTAGTTAAAACCATATTCCAAGATTGTGCCTTTTTATAAGATTCTACGTTTAAGTATTGTTAACAAAAGGCTTATAATAACACATAATAGTCTTAATTTTAAAATTCTTGTCAACTTTTAACTTTTTTTTTTTTTTTTTAACAAAAACATGGTGGGCGGCCGGTGGGCTTCTCTACCACCGGGCTTGGCAAGTTTTCTGGGGGAAACCCTGCACATCCTAGTCAGCCATATCCAATCACATTGTTTTACACTCTCTGCAAAAGTGCATCTTGCATACAGTACTGCACATGCTGAAATGATGCTGAAAACAGAACTGTACGTTTTCTCTGTCCAACTTAGCTTCCTACTTCACGTCTTGTTCCTAAATGAGGGAGAATGTTTTCTTTGTAAGGTGACCTACTTTCACAAATATAGATATAATATAAACATTCAGTGTGCCTCCCTGCTACAACCAAATGAGTAAATTGCAAAATAAACAAACCCACAATAACTATTTAAGATGCTGTTTCCACAATACAGTGACAATTACCGAGGAAATTAATGAATCTGGACAAGACTTTCTGGCAACTCCTGTCAGCTCAGGAAACCTCTCTAAACTGGTAAAAAAAAGAGGCCAGTTGTTTTGCTAATTAGGATAAATACAAGTTTAGATATGTGGTTTATAGTCAGACTGCAACACAAAAATTTTCACAAGCATAGCAGAAACAATTTTGTGTGTTCTCACCATGTAGAAGTAGGAAAGGCAGCATCCGATGGCCCAGAAGACAGATCCCGTCTTCACTGACTTCACCTGCAGTTTACACAGGAGAGCATTAACCACACACACAAAGCCAGTTCTACATCATCGGCCTCCATTAAGCTAAGCTCCTCTGTATACTAAGTTTTCCTTGAGGATTTTGTTCAGTTGCTTCTTGCCCAACATGACTATCTGAATTATTCATCATGTTTCCTTTTTTTAATGACCTACACAAAGCAGAGCTCCATGTCCTACACATCTTTACTTTCCCCAGCGCAGAGCACGGCAGCTGCTAACGAGGGCTTAACAAGGCTAACGAGCCCTGACTTAACGAAGGCTCAGGTGGGAGCTGCTGTGATTGGCTGGGTGGACAGAGGCGCTAAGCCAATGAGGCGTGGTGAATTGAAGACAAGAGAAAGATTGAAAGTTGAGGATGAGCAAAAGAGAAGAGCAGCACAACGAGAAATGTGAGGGGAGGTGCTGTTCTTCAAGTTATTCTGTAAATCAGTCAGAGCATATCTAAGTAAGAGCTTGATGTACTCTAGGTGCATGTATATGGGTGATTTATTCATGGGGCAATTATTTAGGACCTGTTTAAAGCAAGGGAATAGAAATCAGATGTGGTTATACTATACTACACTCACATCTGTCCATACCACAAATTAGCAGTGACTCCAGTGCTTCATAACTGGGATTCGTTCTTTAAATTTTAATGGTATGCTAGAAATGTCATGGATGATCATGCTCACTATAATTAACATTAGCCTATATGCCCACATGTCCAAATCACTGGAAACCAACATGATGAATAATCTGTAGAAGCAGATACATGCTTGGAGTTGTGGTTAAAGGATAAAGTCTGCATTTACAAAAACATATTTATATGTTATTTCTATCAACACAAACCACTTTCACTAACCAGCAAAGTGTTATAAAGATATTAGTGTATCTTATGAAAGATACACTGGTTGCTGATTTGCTGACTGTTGCAGATATTTTGTTTAATAAGACGCATTAAAACAAACTGTTCACACATCTGAAATATTTTTTGCCCAATACAGATGTACATTTGTAGTTGCGAAATGTTCCACAATGTTCACCAGCTGTCAACTGTTCTGTGTTTATACAGATAGCACTGGGTATATTAGGGCTTTCTGAGGTGAAGTTAATGGGAGAAAATATCCAGAAGTTCATAAAGTTAAATTATACCTTAAACAGTCTAAAAAGTGCTGTAGAGATAAGGGACACTACTTCTGAGGTTTGAGACCCTCTGAATCTCTACATCATCTCACAGGCGTACTGTTCTATTGCAGCCTAGTAACAGCTACTCCCTATTTGGAAAGACAACCACGCCAATCACAGCTTTGTAGGCAGGGTGAAGAAAAGAGACTTTTGATCTTCTTGTGCCGGTGCCAGAGAAAATGCTGCTAATGGGGCAACTAGCGTGAATTAGATCATTGCAGCTACAACATAAAAGTTGTTGTCAGTCAAGTAACAGCAACAACAATTCCAAAATTGGCACTTTTTTAAATTGCTTCAAGCATCCACTACTGCAGCTACTGTGTCTCTGAAGGGACAAATTTGTCACTGGGCAAAAACAACCAGTCCCCAGCAGAAAACCCTCACAATGTCAGAAAAAATATTTAATTGAGACAAATGGTAATTCAGTTAGATCATAAGGCTAGAAAGATGCCAAGTTGGGTGTGTTTTCTCATGTCAACTCATGTCTTTTGATTCATTGTAAATATAAAAATATTGATTACTGCAACTTAAAGTTATTGTAGGAAAAGACGTAGTACAAGCTGTTCTAAATGCCATGGTTGCATAATGGAGGGACAAAACTATGGAAAGATAAGTAAAGTATGTATGGGCATACCCAAAGGTAATAGGTGAACTGCAAGGCAAAGATAGCAATGCCTTCGTTGTCAAAAGAGCCAGCTACGGAGCGAGAGATGTAGCCGGGGACGATGGCGATGAAGCAGGCCGCCAGCAGCCCCGCGCCCTGGTTCCACAGCTCCCTTGTCAGCAGAAAGGTAGAGATGGAGGTCAGGCCGCTGAACACTGGGGCAAGGAACACACACACATCTCGGATGTGGACAGTAATGTGCAGCAGGTTGAGCACATAGTGGATAAGGCCCGCTGTGACCATAAGGCCTGGGTAAACCTGGAAGGAAAGGGAAAGCAGAGGCAGACGTTAGAAAGAATTTAAACTGTCTTCAGACAGGCAACATAAATGTATTTTTTCAATACGCTCAAAATGTCAAGTCTCAATTGCCAAAAAAGGTAAATTGTTCCTCTTTCCCCAAGGCAATACATATTTGATATGATAAGAAGAACACTAATATTGACAAGCCAGCAAGAACTCTCAGCAACTGAAAATGCTGCTTTAGGCATCTTCTCGCTTCTGTGACTGAAAAATGTCATCATTAACAGTTTGAACAAGCAATTTAACAGGAGGGAAAAAATAGATTACAAGCTTGTTGCTAGCTTAGAGACAGTGGACAGAGAAGGTGCTTTTACCATCCTGTGTCATTACATTACCAAAGTGCCGATTACAGCAAATGGTGCTGTATTTCCAACACACGAAGGAATCAAGTAATTTGTTATTTGCAAAAAAAAAACTAAGCATATTTTTATTTAGATGTTTGTTCATATGTCACGTTCATATGCTCATATTCAGAGCAGAGGGAAATGGAGCTAGACAGTCCAAATCAAGACCTACAGCCAGCCGGGATTTTTGCAGTTACATACTTAATGTATGTTTTCAGTGCCGTTTGTTTGTAAACAAGAATACACAAAAACTACCAGGATGAATTTCATCGAATTTGCTGGAGAGGAAAAGAACTAATTTAATTTTTGTGCAGACCTGGATCACTTTCTATAAAACTGTGAGACAGAGCATTAGAGCAAGTATTAGTATCTATTCTTTTATAATGACTTGACAAAATAATTGGAAATTTAGTTTGTGGGATTTGTTAATCTTCTAATTACTTTATGCTGTCTAATTACAGATCAAATTAGTCAAATACATTTTAAAATTGTGAAATAAACCAAGGCTCCAACAAACAGCAAAAATATTAACACATTTAAAGTGTTCCATTAATGTCAGAGAAGAACATTAAGCAAAAGTTAAAAAAACTAACTTTGGATAATAACCTGTAGTTTTAGTTAGACTATGAAGCAGTAACTAAGCAGAGGCCTCATTATTCATTTTATGATTACTTTAGGCTATTTCATAAGCCTACAGATGGAATGGGTCAAACTGCCAGCATTTTAAGAGACAGCTGTATCAGGGTCAGAGCAGATCCACCTACATCCCATCTTGTAATTAAGACTCCGCTCTGCCACATCCACCCTAACAGATCAAAATTCTGCTCTGCTCCAGCTCCTATATCCAGCCCTTCATCTCCTCTACTGACTAACCCTACGAGCACTTTCAGCACTGGACCTGCTTGGATTAGGGTCCTGCTCTGTTCAGCTTCGGTTTTACCCCCTGCTCTGTGCAACCAATGACAAACCTGGTTCTTTAGCATTCAGTCATCCACTCTGCCCTGCTTAACATCCCATCCCTTCAAGCCAAATCTAATTATTTATCTTTTATCTAACTCCAGTCTCATTGCCCCTCTATGTATTTATCTAGTCCATCCATCAAATCTAGCAGTCTCTGGCTTGTGATATGGTGGCTTGGCTTATCTAAACAATAAGCATTGCTAGGCAACCAGGTGTGCTGCCAGTGTTGATGCATCATTATAAAGTGGTTTTCTATGAGAGGTAAAAATTACTCTGTGGTAATTATAGTGTTCAAAATGTTGCTGTTTTCATTATCAACTCCTGCATTATCAGTTTGAACCTAAACACCCCCATGGTTTGCTTTTGTTAACTAATACCACTATTATATGAAGACAATGAATGCAAAGATGTTTTAACACAGTATTTTAATATACATGAGTATAATAGTATAGTTTGTTCACCACAGAAGTTGTTTAACAAACTCAACTGAACAAACTTTTTCCAGCTTCATATGATGCAAATGCAACATATTTAAGCTGTTGTTTTGTCAGCTAATGTGACTGTAAAGTGCACTCTAGGCAACAGATTAGCCTGCTACCCATAAAGAGAAATCACACAGAGGGTGTAAATACACAGAGGAGGAGGAGATAAGCTCTCAAAGATGAGTTGTAGTGTAATGATGTGTTAAAAGTGACCCCTGTCTGTCTGTCCTTTAGGTGTTATGAAGACAGATCTAGTCTGTGTTGTATGAGTGCTCCTGCTATCTCCCTGCTTCCCACTGGATCTGTTTAACTATCCCTCCATACTTACTAGTATGCGTGTGTGTGTCTAAGATTGTGTAGCTAAAAGTGAGTTGATGATGATGGAGGACTCCTCACAGTAATGTGACACTTGAGAAATAAGGACAGAGAAAGGCTTTAGCTGAGGCAGAAAGTGCACACAATGCCTAGCCAATTCACCCTCCACACAGCTTATAAAATACTTACTGTGCCTCCTACTATCCTGCCCAGAGGGTACCAGGCTCTTTCATCAAACCAGTTCAGGAACTCATAGAAGCCATTGGTGGTGAGATGGTGAGTCGACCTGTAGTTGAACCTGCAAGACATAACCAGAGAAACGGAGTGCCATTAGACAAGGTACATCTTCTGAACCAAAGAAGTGCTACAGAATACATGAAGAGTCTTAGTGGAGATGGTAAGCTTCACTCTGGCTTTATGTTTCTGCAAAACAACCAATCATCTTCAACTAAACCAATTAACTTGTAAAATAAAAATAAATACATTACATGATCAATTTATTCCTTCACCACAGAAAAGCCACAGCGGGGGCATGTTTTCAGTGCCGTTTCATGCAAAAACTTTAAAATTGTGAAATAAAATATTTGTCTTGGCAGAGGACTGAACTCTCTAAGGGCCCTTTTGGTTTTCTGGGGAAATGAGTCACTTTTTGATTACATTTAACCATCTCGTTGGTTCAGTTCAAAACAAGGCCATTTGGCTTTGTTAAGCTAGTGAAAGTCATTCTTTGAACTCAAGCAACCAGACCAAGTCTTCTTGGAAAGGAGGGTCTTGGTCAAATTCAAAGTGGATGACAAGCAGAAAAAGAAACCAGCCCACATTATTATGTGAGGGGAATTCTGTGATTTAGTATAGGTTCAAATGTACCAAGTGTTAATAAATAAATTTACTGAAAGCAACTGCAATGCCACAATACGAGCAACACACATAGATCCAGGTGCTGGGGTCTCTGGCATACCAGTTCCAACAGAGGTTCTTTTATTAGTTATTTTTAGTGTCCACAGAGTAACAATCTCCCACCCATGGCATGTAATTTTACAGTATAAAATCCATCTCTTGATCTTTGCCAGTATCAACCTATTTCTCATTTTTCAAAACATATGAAGTCCAGTTATAATCTTGGTCTCATCAACCGCCAACAGCCCAGAGCTTATAGGCAACATTGTATAGTTTTTTTTTCCTCTGTCCAGACAGAGCTTATTAATATACATGTGTGACAGTGACCTTAAAGCCCTTTGATATAACTAAAAAGTCAAACTACAGGCAGAGAAGCAGAGCAGTGCGAGTCAGAGGATTACTCTTTTTTTCAATATTAACATGGCAGTTGTGTTTTGCAGCTGAGAATCAAATGCTTTATGGCCCATTGCCTTATAGCATTTACACCAATGTTCTCATTGTGTTTAGTAAACTGATAATATGATTTAGGGAACCAAAGGCAGGCCACAATTTCAAATGATCATTTTAGCATGCCTCCAGCCCTGAACAAAGAAATTAAACACATTCTTCTTTCAGGATAAATTCAAAGGCATGTGCACACTGGCATGGTCGAGGATTAGGACCAGAGAGACTTGGAGAGTGTACGCCATTTAATATACAGCAATGGAAATGTTGGACAAAAATCACATATAACGATCAGTAAGTTTTTATTATTGGTGCTGCGGTGGCTGACCTGCTTTCAACATCAAACAAGCTTAAACTTAGAGCATTTAACAAAGTTGGAAGTTAAACCTATGCCACAGCAAAGTCAGAGCCTAGAAAAGACTTTGAAAGTTGGAATACCACAGAGGTAAACTGATGAAATAATATCAACATGAAGAACTGTAGAACAACTTCTATGACAAACTGAAAGACTGGGGCTTAAGTTGTAACAGCATGAAAGAGAAGATATACAAAGGTGCCCTTCAAATCACTCGCAACTTCAGTATCAGAGCTAGCAAACTGCTGCCAGCTGCAGGTACTGTTGATGTGGCATCACCAAATTGTTCTTACTGTTAATAAATCTGTCGTTCATTTTAGGACTAAAATGGTTCGTTTGACCAGAAAATAATCTATTTCAACAAGCTGGAAAAGAAAATTACTCAAACTGAATTATCAAGTGTAAAAAATGTTTAACAATTAATTTATTAGTTTAGATCTAAGCGATTAATCTTTGCACCTCTAGCTGAAATAGGAAAATGCAATTGTGGCATTAAGGCTTCCATCAGCACGAGGCAGCTTTGTCTGACCACACTAATACTTGTCTTCGATTTTCATTTTAGCAAAGAAAAAACACTTGCAGGCAAGTGTGTCGGCGTTCAAGCATTTAAGGCAATGCAGAGCCAGATGTTTAACGCCACAAGGTGACTAGGTTTATTTCAGGATTTAAATAGAGTAAAAAGAACAAAGAAAACAAAGTTTTCACAAACACTGTGATACAAACTCATAAATTCAGGCCAATTACAGTTTGGTTTGTTGATATACCACCAGTTCAGGATACTGTTACGAAGTAGCTTGCAGTGCATCTGACTGAAAGGCTCATAATGTAGTGAGAGCATAAATACATAAAGGTCATTCAGTCAAGTCAGGTTGATTAGGGACTAAGAAACAGAAATACAGTAACCTGCTGAAAAAAAAAACGATCACTTCTAATTCAAAGCTTGTTGTACACTTGACTTGTCTACACGTTGCTGGATACTACTGCGATCTTAGCTAAAAAACCATAACAGACACAACGTTTCATTGCAGTTTTACCTCTCTGGTGACTCTATCCGCCCTCATTTCATTCATTCTACTTTTCTATCCTCTACCTTCTCATTCTTCTGCTGGTCTTCTGTTTGCATGTTGCAGAAACAAGAACAATCCAAGTGCAGTCTTGTCTGTAATTAGACAGGCCTGGTAGATAGTGCTGCTTTTGTACAAATCCTGCATCTTGCCTCTAGCTTTCAAACTGAGACTGTGCTGATACACAGCAGTTAGTTTACTTGCCCCCTGAGCTTTTCCACAAGTATTAAAGTGCTCAATACAAACTGTCCCTCCGTGAAAAACAGAAATATGATGGAGGGATTGCAGCATATGGCTTGCTCAGCCCCCTCAGGAGTGAGTGCTACATTGAGGGTACGTGCACAGGTTTTCATACTCACTCTTGAGGCTAAGTCATTTGATTGAAAAAAAGAAGGCAGAGAAAAGGTTCCTGCGCACACAACATAAACATACAATCCATTGTGTCTGTGGTGCTCTGATTTCTGCCTAGTTTGACAGAATGCCTCTCTTTCCTCTTACAATTACTGTGCCAGAAAGCCAGCCGTATCCTAAAGCTTTCAGCCAGCCAGTGGACAGACGAAACCCTCACCACCCACACTTAACTCTCTGGATGATGGGCTCTTAAAACCTTTTCCAGCCTGGGTGTCAGATGAAGAAAAACTCTTGTCTCACCCGTGGGATCTGATCTCGTTAAAACATAGGGAAGCTCTTTTAATGTGCAGACTCTAAAACCAGCCTTTATTGAGTCAAAAAGGACATGAAATTAACTAACTGCCAAACAAATGATGGTTCATTTGTATAACAATGCTCTTTTTTTAAGAATTTAAAATTCAGTGGGACACAGTGGTAAACTTCACAGTTTCCTATCCTAGTCCATAGAATGTTTGTAACTAGAACTGATACTTGGCATTACGGATGTGAGAGGACTTATGCATCTTACTTTGCTAGCACAGATAAGAAAATCTGATGGCTACTACACTAAATTGAAATAAATAAACGCCCCTCGTGCCAAGCCTCTACTGCCCGATCACCCTCACACAGATGTCTGAGGCGGCTTAGGCTTCTGTAAAGGCCAAAATGGACTCCAAGTCATGCTGTTAATGGAAGCAGTCAATCAGGCAGGCAGTTGGGACTCCTGATGCCCGAAACTGCACACTGACAGGGCTAATAAAGGTTTTAAAAGTTCTTTTCTAAGTGGAAATGGGCTTTTTAGAGAATTCTTTTCCCTTTCTGTATCAAGGTTTTATATATTGAAAGTGTAATCCAGTGAATTAATATCTGAGTTGGAGCTTCAATTTCTTGCTTCATGGCCCCTGATCAAGGTTTGCAACTTCAAAACTAAAAGCCTTTGGGACTTGAAATGAAAGTGAGCAGAAACATTGCAGTTTCAAAAGGTCAGACATATGATGGCATTCATGGAAACCACAAAATAATATGATCAACGGATCAGTGATCAATTAGGCCTATTCTAATTATCATTACTGCTACTTAAAAAGCCTGATGAACGCATGACCAGATAGTAGGAAACCTAGTGAGGAGTTCAGAGCATAGCGTGATACTCAGCATGGGACTTCAGATGTCTACCTATGTCAGCCCCATCCCTGTGCCTGGAATATAAACTAATAAAACAAATATTCGATGTATGACATTGCTTTTGGCTGAATGAACTCTGTGCATTATTCACTCGTAGCTAATAGCTTCAGTATGTGGTGTATATACAGAATATATTCAGGTGGCCATTTGTACAAGTCCACTGAGAAAAACCAATGTACTGTTCTTTTCAGAGTTTTTCACTTAAATATATTGCTGACAAGGCGTATGCATGGGAGACTTTGTATAACATCCAGCCTCAAATCCAGCGTTAAGCTTCCATTACCAGCAGCGTTGCAGGTTAAATATAAATACATCTTGGGCAGCGCAGCACTGCAAAACAAACACTAATCATTCTTAGTCAATTGTCATTAGGCAAGTAAGTGTTAGCTAGACAAATTATGGTCTGTAAATAATACAGACACAGCAGAAAGCTTTACTGCACTGTGGTAAATCTATTTTACCACAAGCCACATGCAGGCCCACTGTAAAAACCCCAGGAGGTGGACACCAAAGGACTAAATGAAAAAAATGCAGGGATCACTCAGACTGATTACCATGGCAACACCTGTAGCAGCCAGCTATTGCGTACAGAATGTCATTCATAGTGTGAAGATCTCTGAGCTTAACCTAAATATATTCATACATAAAGTAAATTAACTCAGTTCCCTGAATGCTGTGTGCATAAATTCCTTCAGGCCAATATGTCATTGCATTTTGACAGCAACTGTAGTCTTCTAAGAAATCACCTTTTGATCTTAAAATTCTGCAGTGCAGTGGCGAGGTTGGGGGCTAGAACTGCTGAAAATCTGCTAAATGATGTCTCAAGCATGACAAAAGATAACACAAATATATTATTATGCCTCCACACTGGCAATAACTGTGGTCAGAGGCATTATGTTTTTGGGTTGTACAGATGTCTTTCGCTGTGTCAATAACACAATATCTCTTGAACATCTTCAGGACATTTCTTTAAATGTGCCACAAACATTCAGTGGGATTTAAAGATCAACTGATTAGAACTTGATGTTTTTTGTGAGGTCATTGTGACACAACTCTACATTCACACACTAATTGGGATTAAATTTCACACAAATATCTAATAGGATAAAATAATGAAATAATGACATTTTATATACAAACATCAAAGGTGACCTTCACCACAACACCATAATGTTCTGCAGAAAACACTTTTCTGGCCACTGTTCAATGCCATAACACACACAGACAAAAGGAAATGTTCGCAGGTGATACTGAATTCAGAACACTAATCTTGCGTACCTAATAGAAATACGAATCTGAACAGACATGGGTGTATAACTGTAACTTCATTTGTTGACAGGGGCATACAACCGCGAGGCAATAATTCTATCTTATTATTGTACAGATTTTTCAGTACAGATGGGTCAATCCATTTCGGGTTAGAATATCTCTTTAGATAATTAGATGCCTTTGATCACCTGGTCAGGGAAAGATGATGGCAAATGTAGGAGTTACCACTCTGCTTTATCGTCTCTAATAACAAGCTCTTTGACAAACCCTTCTTTTCAGTGTGCACAATGACAATCGCTTCGCTGCATTCTTAATCATGGCAGATGGCCAAAGAGCAGTCAAAGTGAGGTCATTGTCCCCTTTTAATGACCTGCACTATCGTTTTCCAAGGACAGGCAGGGCAGCGGCTGCCTCTGCAGGATGATCCTGCTCCCTGCTGTTTTCAGATGGTGTGTGTGGGGGCCTGACACAAGAAGACTGAAAAACACACAGCTTTGAGGAGACAACAGGAGGTGGCATCAAAGACACTATATACACTTAAATCAAAAATACAGACATATGCGCACACACACTCACACACACAGCTACACAGTATGTATTAGCTGACATGCACACAAATAAAAGGCATGCATGCAAAAAATATTAACACGAATAATGTGATGCATGTCGACAAGCAAACTTAAGAGAGAGACACAAAGTATGCGTAAACCTAACAAAGTCACTGTATAGTGCTTATGAACAGTGCTGCCTCCCACACAAAGAGAATTAGTGCCTTGTGGTTGCATGCCTTCACCAATCAGTGAAGTTGAATTTTACAGCCTGACCTTTCCAGACACATATTTTATAGTATGTAGTGACAACTCTAAAGGAATTTGAACTGATGTATTAGGTGTATTTAAAGTATCTTCAAACAGTACTGGAATTGGAAATATTCCCCTTAAACTGCTTTTCAAAAATGAATCATGGTCAATTTAATTTGGCTCTTCAGACAAGAATTTATAAAAATACGAGGACTTTTCCATGTCAAAAACATTTCTTCAAGGTAGTCAATTAATTAAAAATATAAAATGCAAAATATGTGACTGCATAAATATTTGCCCCCCCCTAAAGTGACTCACCTGATTCAACACATGTGCAGCCAAATGGTCCAAGCTATCACATAATAAGTAAAAAAGAGACTTGTGGCAAAGAGAAAGCGACTGTTGAAAAAAGCTCATATTAAATCTTGACTAGAGTTTGCCAGAAAGCATGTGGGAGACTCTTAAGTCAAATAAAAGAAGGTTCTTTGGTCTGATGAGACCAAAACTGAGTTTTCTGACCATCTGACTAGATGCCATGTTTGGCAGATGCCAAACACCGAACATTATTACAACCACCCCATTCCTACAGTGAAGCGTTGTTGTGGCTGCATCATGATGTGGGGATGCTTCTCGGCAACAGGCCCTGGAAGACTTGTAAAGGTAGAAGGTAAAATAAATACAGCAAAGTACTGAGAAATCCTGGAGGACAACCTGATGCAGCCTGCAAGACAGCACAGAAGATATGTGCAATCACCACAGTTTCAAGGTGTGCACCCGAGATTAGTGTCAAGAAGAAAAGAGATTCTGCAGAACATTATGATGTCAAAGTGAAGTTGACCTTTGAGCTTTTGGATTTAAATGCCATTACCTCATTGTTTTTATTCTATTAGATATTTGTGTGAAATGTTGTAATAATTATAATAGGATTTGTAAGTTATGGCCAAAAACATGTTTGTGTGACCTGTGACCACCAGAATCCGATTAGTTAATCCTTGAGTTCACCTGTTTTTGTGCCAAACTTTAATAAAATTCTCTAATGAGGATTCTGACAAATGCAGTTGACAAGAATGTGACCGTCAACTCAAAAACATAATACCTCTGTCCACAGCTGTTGGCGGTGCTGGGGCATAATAAAAACTCAAAATATGTCATCTTGTTTTGATCTGAAACAGCTTTCCCTCTCTAGGACATTGCCATCTTGAGTAAAATTACTGCAAACTAAATAGCTATAGTTGAGTGAGGCTGACTCAGTCTTCTTACACAATCTAATCCTTCAAAACCCTAATTTCACTGTAGTGAATAACGGACAGAGAATGACTATTCTTTTAAGATACCACAGAGTAAACAGAAAGTTAGAGCTAAACACACTGCAACCAACTGCTATCGCAGTCAGATGTTGCCTATTTCAAAGTAATGGTTCCCTTTTGTAACCACATACACTACTCCAACCGCAGAGAAGCACTTCATAAAGCAACCACTGTCATGCAAACCAGCACAACTGAAGTCTTCCATTTCAAAACATTGTTACATGTAATCACTGTGCTTAGAAAACAGGTTATAAGCCCAAGACGCATGTTTAAGTTTCAGAACTTAATTATATTTGGAAACTCCATTTTAAAGGAGAACACTCCTGAATGACCTCCCACCCTATGTATTAGGAAACCCCATATCAGATTACTAGAACAGTATATTCACCTAATGTCACCCCAATACTTCTACTACAAACACACTAGTCCTTTTACAGGAGAAACAAGAAGCTTAAAAATAAGAGGACCTCTCATATTATGTGCATTGTCACTGGATGACACTGAGCAAACAATCTTAGCTTTGTACTAACCTCTAACATTTCAGAGCCCAACACTTACAATAATTCAGTTCAGTCCTTATATGCTGTGCTTCCACCATAGAAAACATGACTAACACTGTGTGGCTTATTTCCTAAATCAGCTCGTTGTTGTAAAAGGGTCAGGTGTTGAGTTTGTCTCTGTGGAGTTTCTCTGAAATGTAACTCTGTAGGCTATTTGTGCAACAGTCAAGCCTAGAGGGAAAGACATTGGATGAGACATCAAAAACCTGTAAAAACCTTAAAAAAAATCACATAGAAGCAGATGATTAGCTAAACAGGCACCAGCTTGGTTAATATATACCTTGTTCAAGCCATCACTGCCAAATAAGTTGCTGCACATGTTTTGTGACCTTGTGCTGATTTGTTTTATGCAGCAAAGCAAAATGACAACCAAAGAAAGAGCAGCTAATGTCCTACTAAGAGTAATACTTGTCACCTGGAAAATTATACCCATACTGCCTCATGTCACTCCAAAATAGTAACACTTGAGTCCAACAGTGAACCTAGGCTACTGGGAAAGTACTGTACTGCTAAAAGCTCTGCCCGATGAGAACAATTCAGCTAACTAGCATAGCATGGGATCATGAGGTGATGCAAGCAGAGGGAGGGAAGGAAGCAACGGTCAAAGTCAAGTTTGTCTGAATTGGCCCTGAGAGGGAGACTGAGCTGGCACAGGCAGCTATAGTTTCATGGTTTCACAACATCACTGGAGTCAAATTTGCAGCCGGCGAAAATATATTGAGCTTCATACCATGCTGAGGAGTACTAGCCACAGGCATAGTGAGAAATGGGCAATAGACAGTGGCCCAGGGTAAAACAGACAGAGATACAATAGTACTTTCTGTTCACCTATCTGACCTGTGCTTGCGTGTAAGCGGCCATGTTGTGTAAGTGGTCAGGGCTCTGAATTCTTGATGAGATAGATGGAAGCAGTCAACATGAAAGAAATAAAGTTCTCTTCTGCTTCTCCATCTGTCCCTAACTGCAAACAACAATACCTTAAATCACTCTCATCATCTCCAAACTCCACTGGCCCCATTTTAACTAAAACCTAATTTCACAGTCCATGAAGACAGAAGAGAGGGGTGTGTATGTGTCTGTTGGGGAGGTGTCTTATTCTCCGTTTCTGAAATGCTACATTGTTCTGAGTCTTGGCTGAGATGCAATCTACCAGGGGAGAAAGGGAGGATGGGATGGGGAGGAGAAGATGAGAAGGAACAGGAAAGAGGAGATGGGGGATTCTTAAAAAGGGATGTAAAGAGTAGCAGTAGGAGGAAGTGAAGGAGTCGGAGCACAGGAAGAGAAGAGCCAGGCCAGAGGACAAGAAACAAAAGGATAGGGAGTATAAGTGTGGATTGGCTGGCAAACCCCCCTTACACACATTTCCCAGATCCAGTTCAACACATGTAGTTGCATCTTTTTCAGAAATATTGGCTCTATGGTATAGAGCTGACAATAGTTAATAAGTCATTCATTATTGATATTGGCTGTATTGGTTAGAAAATAATAAAAAAGGAACCTATCATAATATTCTAATTTCTACATTTTCACATATGCAGTAGTAGTCCCCAACACCAGGAAACACCACTTTGATGTGTTCAATTCATGAAGTTCCCCTTTAACTGTCGGTTGAGCAAGCTCCACTACAGAAATGGCCCAGTCTGATGCACTGTTTACTAGTAAATATCCTCTTGTGTCCGGAGCAATGTTTTTTATGGATTCATCATTGTTTGGGTGATAAAATGTCTGCAGCTTAATTGTTTTGTCCGACAATGTGATAGTTTGAAAAAGAAAAAAGGATTCAATTCAAGATCTTCAACATGCAGAAGTGTCTCTCAATTGACAAGCTGGAATTAGGAATTGCTTGGTTTTTAAAACTTAAAACAATTAACTGATCAGCAAAACAGCAACTATTAATTTTCTGTTAATTGAAAGCAGCTCTTGGCCCCAGGAAGAACAGCCTCCACTTGTTTGAAAGTAATAAATGTGTCAACTCTATTATTTGAACTTTACTGAAACAAACGTGAAAATGTAAAGTTCAGGACATGCTAAAAAGAGAAGGATCCTTCTGCAACAGTCGGGCATGTAGTGGTATGATACTGTACTGACAGTACTGGTGTATGGATAGCTGGGAGTTTGGGTCATGCAAACATGTTTGATTATCATAATTTCATCTCAGACCATCTGTAAAGTCCAACTACCAATTGTCGGAATGGAAGTTATGGAAAAAGAGACATTCAATGATGTTAATATTCATTGTGTATGAAAGAAAAAGAAAGAAAGAAGGCGAGAAAAGAAGCACAAAACGCTGACCCTGTCCCACATCCCAGACGTTGTTTGGTTAGGCAGAACAGGGAGGTGTGAGGAAGTCAGCTGCACAGAGCAAAAACTAAGCCGATTTAGAAGCCAGAGGAGGAGGGGGACCTCACACAAAAGCATTTATCAAAATCTGATGATGTCTCATCAAATTCCCACAAATCCTATACTGCGGTAAGCGGTGGCAAGCAGGGAGACTGTATAAGGATGACTGCACCCGAGTATGATTGGCTGAATAAAAACAGCACCTGTGGGTGGGTATAGGTACAAACAATAAAGTGTATAACTCACCCACGACTCCTGCTTTTAATGAACCAAAAGAATCAGATCAAACCATTTCCAGACTAAACCAACCAAAGACTCTCTTCTCAGTTTCACCTTGGAAGTTGTGGAATAGGTAGGGAATTGTAAGAGAGAAAATTTAAATACTAAGTAGTGACACTGGTTCACTTTCTGAATCACCTACAGCAGGCGAAGGGAAGTAGCCGTTAGGGACAAAAGGGACAGAAATGGTACTTTATCACTTGATAGGAACAGAAGCAAATTGCATAAATGATATTTTACCCTGGGGCCAGCTCTAATAAAACTTTCTTTAGTTATCAGGGGAATGAGAAAAGTAGGATCATCAGTGTTCTCCAGCACAGACCGAACATCATAGATGAAGCTGAAGAGGTGCTTTACATCTCCTCTATTACGTACTCCAGGCTGGGGAAGAGTCCTTAAAAATAATTTAGAAATTCAAATTTGTGCTTATATAAAGGCCTGCAAAATTAGAAGAGAAGAGAAGGTTGTTATTGGTAGACAGTAGAGGTTCAAGTGTTTTCTGTCAGAGCCTCCACAATGTGCTCAAATGCTCCCTTTTTTGACTGGAATCAAGCACACCTTAAAAAATCCTATTCAAAGAAGTAATTTGCGATAGTAGCCTATTTCATGGTCTGATTCTCTGGTCTTCGAGGCCATTTCAGAAACTGATGAGAAAGCGAGGAAAACCTTTTTAAAAAGGAGCGTACTAGTGTGGTCACTGTACCCCTCATCTCATCATGTTTGTCTGATTCCCTACATCAATCTGTACTGATCAACGTTCCAGTTCAGACGGCTTTATTCGGTTCCGTATCAGTGTTATTGCCTGTGAAAAAGTACTGAGTCTAGTTTTACAGTGGATCTACACTACAAACACAAGGCCTCAAGTTCGTATCTGCATGATTTCACAGTGGCACTGAGGAGCCTGATGGCAGCTCACTTAAGCCTAGATTTAAAGCTACAAAAATCCAATTTTAACCACTAGGGGGCAGTCACACAAGAAGCAACCACATACATTGCACTAACATACTGTTTCCTCATGAAGTTAAAATGGTTAGCGTGTCATCAAACAGCTTCATTTCATCTTTAGCCCTTTGTTCTTCGGCAGTTAGGGTACAGCTGAAAATAGCTGCCTGCTTGTTACTTTGCAGTAACAACCTAAAAAAGGCTAAAATGCTCTGTAGAGCGGTAGTTTGACATTTGTGTTTTCAGTTTTTCAATAATAATCTCTAATTGCAGTTAGTTATTTGAAGCAGAATTGACAAAGTAATTGTTGATTAACTGCAGCATCAATATGGCATCTGATTAAGAAAAAAGAAGGCTGTACTTGTAACTTCAGGCTAAAACAAAGTCAAACAAAGGAATAGGTCTCGAACACATTTTTCCAACAAGAACTGTCAAAAAAATGTTTGCACAAAACAAGCAATTTGAAAAGACCAACCTTCAACACTGGCATATTAGTGTGGGTACTCTATTTTATCAAACTAATCAAAAATAATGAAGAAAACTGTTGTCAAGTCATTTAATTATGAAAATATAATGCAGAAATATAGCAAATAATGAGCTGCAACCTACTTTGAACTGGCACCTATCTGAAATGCCATAATTTGTCATAATTTGCATGCATTACACACTGATGAAACTGACAACAAAGGAAAAATACAAAGAAAAAAATCAATGGATGCCACAAGCATTGTTATTTAATAGGACTGGAAACCACTCACACACACCCAGTGAACATGGCTAAACTAGAGGGTGTAAGAGTTTCGGAGTATAAGTGTATATAGATAGTGCTCTGTGGACCAAAACTACTTTCACGACCTGAGCAGGTGCTGTCTTTTGGAAAGTATCCTACACCCTGTAAAAACTTTTTCACACAAAGAGGAGATGTGGTTTGAAGAGCAGCCCAACAGAGATGTGGGTTCCCTCTTGTGTTTGGCCTCCTCCATTCATGTTTTATTCTACTCTTCACGATGTGCATTTGCTCACTTTCAGAAATCTCAGCATGTGGGGCTGACTCTGCTGCTCGATAGAGACATTTGGTGCGTTACATCGACAGACCCAAAGAGAATATATTTTTTCTTAAAAAAATCAATACGATAGAGATACACGGATCAGTAAGACAGCCTCACACCAGTGATAATGACAGAAAACCACACCTCAAATGTCTTTTTCAGTCAAGTTAAAATCAACTAGCATTCGAAGGGAAAAAATATGGAAGCACATTAGCCTTTGAGAAGCACCGACTGGTTCGCTTGGAGACCTAACAACACACTGAAGGATTCTCCCCTGGACAGAAGACACCATCAAATATGCATTAAGGAAATGTGTCTTTCTGGAGTTTTGCAGCAAATCAAAGAAGGTACTGAGAGAGCAGTCTGAAGGGGTAAGGGTATGTTTGATGATGCACAATAGATTCAGAGTGGCTTTAAGTTCTGCGCTGTACTGACTCCAAACTTTTTCACCTTTGAGTCAAGAGATGCCCAGTTTGTTAGTGCATGTGTAGCGTGTTAGTTCAACTCAAACACACATACTATTTCTTCTTCAGGAATTTCAGATTTACATTTCTAGTCACATATACAGAATTAACTTCTCAATTGCACACCACACAGTTACGGTCTGCATAATTTACATAATTGCTACTCCTTAATGAAAGCTGAGTTCACAGGGTTGGTTGGAGCTCTTTTTCAGCAGAGTTGGTTGGTCAGTCAGAAGCGTGAACAGCCTAACAACAACACTGTCTCAGCCCATTGCAGTCATGATGATTATTTAATGAGGAGTTGCTTTGCTTCTCCAACCAGCTGCTCAACATATCTGAGTGCCTTAGGAGCAGATCATAGCAGATAAGACAGACCTGCTCTGCAAACTATCATGTAACACACTCAGGTATGGGTTATTCACACAAGAGCATTGACTACACCCTGTGCATGGAATAGTGCAAGTCTGTCAGCTCACCACAGTTTGTGACAGTTTCCTTGTGTAAAGGTACTTTGTCTTTAAACACGTTAGCACACATACAGTATATCAACACTGCAGGTTTTCAAGGTATTGAAAAAATGGTGCTTGTAGTCTGGTGGAGCTCCTGACTCTAACTGTAAGTATACAGCTTATAGTAGACAAGTATACTTCACTTAGAAATGGAATTGTGCTGTCTCTGGAGCTGCCTGTAAAGCTTCCAAAGCAGCCTATAGCTACTCTAGAGGCTCTCAAAGTGAGTACCTTAGAGACAGACCAAGTGTACGGAAACAGTTAGGTTTAACTTTTATTTTACTGTATGTTTTCATGTCATTGTGTCATTTTTGTTTCCACAAAAAGTCCTTTCATTCTATCCTCTGGAATTAACCCATAAAATTCTGTGGGGGAAAAATCTGGGAAAAAAATAATCCACCCTGAACTACAAGGCAGGACTACAGACTGAGTAGATAGAGTAATAGTTGTAGAAATACCACTGCAAGTTTACAGTCATGTGTTAGTGCTATAGTGCTTGGGGCATACTGACATATGTAATTATATATGACACATGTAATTCCTGTTCTGCCAGTGTGTCACTGTATCTGTCACTTTATCTGGGTGTCAGATTTGAACGAATTTATGACAACAGGGTGTTGAAGCAACAATAGTGTGGGGCGTTAATCTTCAAATACATTTGTATTACACTTTCACATGCAACTTTTTCCAGGTGCACGGCAGTCAGGAACAGCCTTTTGCTGAAAGGGGAAGATTTTGTCACACACCAGAATTCCTTATCTGCAGGGAGCAACTATGAAATGCAGCAATGATGAGACAACCCCCTCTCCTTCAGCTAGTACAGATATTGAGGATGTCAGCTGTTCATTAAGGTAAATCAAATAAAGAAACACTTCATGATGTAATTTATCATGCAGCTTTTCAATAAGCTAATTTTACTTTCATTTGTACATAAACCTTGATTAAAAAAATATTCTGTAGATATCACTACTAGACCAAACCTCTGCTAGCAAATACATTTGTGGGTCAGTCTGCGTCAATTCAGAAATGAAATATGTTGCTGCACTGTCTCATTGTTTGTGCAGAACATAGTGCTTGTTTGGGACCCAAAAGATGTCATCAGATGCAGGCCACTTGAACGATGCAGCTGGCCCACTTGGGTACATAAACTTTCCCATCACATCCTGTTCCTCTTTATCCTTGTCAGTGGTGGAAAAGCCACTACTTGCCATCTCACACACGAGCTTCATCATTCAAGTGGCCTCCTTCTGATATCTGTTGGCTGCCAACACTACATGTTCTGTCACCCATTCCAGCTCCAACTACAATGAGGAACACAGCAGAAACTTCACACTGAGCCACTGAAATGACTTTTGCGATTTTCCTCTCTGCAAATTATTGAAATGTAAATCTAATGAGGAGTGATGACTTGTTTGCCTTGTTTTCTTTGGTTGCTTTTAGTAAAGCACTGACATCCTGTTATACTTGTCTAGACACCTGCCATGATGTCTTTCAATAAGCATGACATTTATTATGATGTGTGTTGAATTACTATCACTTTCTCTGTTCAGTATGCATTCCAAATATATATATATGGGAACATTCGGTAGGGCAAAATAAGCCTGTTATGCTGTTAAATTCCAACATGAACCCAGCATAGCAGCAATTTCAACATTGCACATATATTGACAATATATAGACTCCTATGCACACATGTTTTTGAGGTCCAAGGCATGAGTCTACATCACCATTTTGGCATTTCAAAATAGCAAAATACAGATTTTCAGTAGGAAATATACAGCCAAACATACTGTATGTACACCTAAAGGAACTTTCAGGGAATCTAATACCACCCTTGTTTAAAAAATGTTGCACTTTTTTCCACTTTGAAAGGCTAAGATAAAAATAAATGGCCCGTACTGGATCCACTGAATCATTTGGGTCTGCTGTAAAGAATTTTGTTTATGTTCTCCCCAAATTTCATGGCTGTGAGCGTTCTATTTCTGGAGATATTGACTTCCTAAAGTGGCTTGCGAGGGAAGACGTTTCTTGAGGGTGAAAAAATAAAAATCCCCACATTCAAGTGTATGAAATTCTCAAAATTCTCAAAATGTTGCCAGAATATTTTACAAAACTTAGTTTTGGGTCAGGGCTGCACAGTGGCTTGGTGGTTAGCAGCGTCGCCTCACAGCTAGAAGATCCCCGGTGCGCGTCCCGCTTGGGATGCCTAGGATCTTTCTGTGTGGAGTTTGCATGTTCTCCCTATGCAGCGTGGGTTTTCTCCGGGTACTCCGGCTTCCTCCCACAGTCCAAAAACATGCTGACGTTAATTGATTATTCTAAATTGTCCATAGGTGTGAGTGAGAGTGCGCTTGGTTGTCTGTCTCTATATGTAGCCCTGTGATAGACTGGTGACCTGTTCAGGGTGTCCCCTGCCTTCGTATTGAGTCGACTGGGGTAGACTCCAGTCCCCCCGCGACCCTACAGAGGATTAAGAGGTGTATAGATAATTCATGGATGGATGGATAGTTTTGGGTCCTGAATAACAAATAAGTAGACTAATCTATAAACAAAATCTAAAATGGTGGAGCAACACCACAATCTTACATGACACAGACTGACCTGTTTTTCTTTTATCATCACTCAAATTATTACAACACTGTGTACACTGAATAAGCATACAGCGGAGACACAGACAAACACACAAGATGTGTGTAAATGTAAATTAACCTACCAACAGAAGATGTATAATTACCTCTGTCTGAGTGAACACAGTAACTTTGTCTTAAAGGTTCTGTTAATGCAAGAACTCCAGAGCAGAAAGTTGACTTTCATGTGTACTGCTCACAGTACTTGACAAGTTCTCTGAGTTCACCAGCTTTTTCACTTTATTAACGAATTAAAACAGTCTTGCTGCTGAATAAAATCTCTACTTGATAGGAAATTTCTTGCGACCTTGGCTGACAAGAGACAAACTGACCAGCTGCTGCAAAAATGGGCCTCCATTTAGCTGGTGGCTTGATGCCATTATTCAACCTGCATGTCAGGGAAAGTTAATAAGTGTTTAACACACATGTGGATGCATGACTCATATGGTCATACTGTACAAGAAAATAGCATAAGCTTACATTTAACAAAATTCAATTCAGTCTAAGTTGCCTGGGCATAAGCATCTATCATATTAACATTTGAGAGGAAACACTTAAGTTTACTGCAAGTTTGTAAAGACACTCTCTAAGCAGTAATTTCCTTGTGTTATATTACAACAATTTTTTGCTACAAATGTATGCAATACATTAGCACTGCAAATTTAACTTGGAAACCAAATCATACAGGCCATTTTGTGATCTATAAAATCTGATACATGTCCAGATTTACTTGTCAAATTTATTCCTCTGGTAGTAAACATGCTCTGAACTGTTTGAAGTATCTCCTTTTATATTTTGGACTGATTGATGAATCGATTTCCTTTCATACCAGTGCAGACCTTCCTGAGAACTGCAGTTTTGTTACTGCTGTGTATCAGCCTCTCTGCAATGCCTCTATAAAATCATGATGTGTATAAAGAACACAGACAATTCAGCAGGTGTGTTTGTCTGTGTTTGTGTTGACGTATATAAGGGCTGTGCGCTATTCAATAAAGACAAAGAAATCCATCTTATTTAATGTAAATGTTCTTTGCTGCAGCCATTGTACTTTACCCTTTTTACTTCAAACATCAACAGAATTTGTAACTTGCCTGAGGACCTGAAGTAGGGTTGACTGATTGTCACATCACATATTCAGCCTTTTTCTGAATACTAGCACTGTTTTGGAGGGGATTGTTGTTGGTTTCTTATACCCATTTCTGCTAAAATAAATAAATGTTCAAATTCAAATATCTGTCGTCACCACTCTGTGGTCTTGAGTATCCCTCCCACAGCACTCTCTGACTGGGCTTAGGTCATGAGATACATCCTATCAAAACTGAAGAATAAATGTTGGAAAGTTATTCTAAGTAAACATGTGTACAACATAAACAAAGACATTTCAAGAAAAGTTTGTGTTACTCTATATTTTGACATCAAGATTTTCATTCTTCCTTCACTACCACATACAGCTGTACTAATAGATATACCGTATTAGAACCTGGCCCATGAAAAAAAAATGGTTTTGGGGGAGTTCAAAAACTATCAAACACTCTATAAACTAATTTTCTTATAAGATTGATGACGTGTCTATTGCCTGTACAAATGTATTTAGCAAAACAGCTAGCCACTGATCATGATGACACCTGACTCTGTACCACAGTCGTGTGCTGCTGAAAGTACAGTGCTCAGAGTATTGCAAGCAATGGACTAAGAGCTACTCTGCTATACAAACTATGAGATAGCACGATTTATAAATCACACCAAATATTTCTTTCTGCATTATGTTTTGGGTTGTTTCATATCAGCTTATATCATAACATACTATATGTAGATATCAATATATATATGAGATAGACCAATACTGGCCAACAAAACTGGTAGATATTTGATGCAGCGGGGTTGGTTGGTTGCCTTGGTTTACTTGTTCACTGAAGTCATTATATGACTGATAATTCCATTGAGAATAATATACTTGTCTTTACCTTTTGCTGAGACCACAACAATCTTGCAGAATAAGCATGCCGCTTAAGCACTCTCTCTCCCTTGGCCTATATCCTGCCTCTCCTACACTCTGCCTCTATTCAGACTAAGGTCAAATTCCTAATAATACATGGCACAGAGCTACAGCAGTGGAAATGTCTGCTGCATGAATCCTCATATTAAAAGCAGGTCATTGATACTAATAGGAGGTTGCTGTATGACAGACTTGCCATCATCAGAGCGCAAAGCATCATGATTCTCATCATGAAACACAGAAGAACATTAAGGTTGATGTGGCCATGCTGAATTTGACTGTGAAAAATGATGCAAATACATTTAAAGTAACTAGAGCAATTGCGGTTTGTCACTGTGGTGCCTGAAGCTTTGTTTCTTAAATTAGAGGTCACGGGCCTATCTATGGTGGGTGGCTGCCCACATGATGAAGGAGGCAATATGTTTCCATGTGTCTGGTTTCTGGGGCAAGACTGTCCTATTTGTCATTTGGCTTTCAGGCTGAAAGAAAAATTCACAGCCAGCTCCTGTTAAAGCTCACCACTCAACTGGGGCTGAATGATACACTTAGGTTTGAAAAAGTTGGTCAATTGCAGGTGGAAAGATGGAAATTCTGCACGCTAACAAGTAGGAATTCACTTCAAAGAGTACAAGCATGGGTACTGTTAGCAAAAAAAAACAAGTAAAATTCAGGTTAATGCATTTGCTGCTCCCCCTCCACAACGGCAGAAAGTTGTAATGTGGTGAGGAGTCTGGATTAAGCATCTGAAACTGATAACAGATATTTAACTATGCTGTTTGTCCAGATATGTAAAATATTTTAAAAGGCAACAACACAAGTCTAGCACAGAGCAAACACTTTAGGGACTTTGAGGGTTTAAAGGTTCAGGTTTGTTGTATTTCTTAACACTTCCGACATCAGAGTTGAAGCTGTTTTATATTAGCAGAAGGTGGAGTGTATTATCATGTTTAGAAAAAAGCCATCTGCCACATGAAAAACAAGATAGGACGTATTCAAATGTTGCTATGGTAACTCACTGTCCCTTTGCACTCTCACAACAGTGGTCAAACGGCTGAGTTTGTGTGAGGCATAGCTACTGTTAATAGGTAGTTGTCAGGTAATTGGAGCAAGCAGACAATACCTTACAGTAGTACAGCAGCTCAGCTCTATGTGGGACTTGGCCTTGTTTTGCTGGCCCACCAAAAAGCTACACTTTTCCACTGAAAACCCTACTAATGGAAAGGTATGTCTGTTAACAATGCTTTAATTTTCATTAGGTGAATTCACTGCAGTATTTCTAAGTGACATGAAATAATACAGGTCACTCTCCTGCAGTCACCAGTCAGGATTCAGCAGCATCCAATCAGTAACTCAGATCAATCTCCTTATCTAGATCCCTCTGATCTCTTTACTGAGGAAAACATGAAAATCCCACTGCTTGTTCTCCAGTATCCCTGTATGTTCACAGTGTCATTCATGTCACTACCAGGCTAACATGTGAGGGCTTGTCACTCTGCTGGGAGTCAAAAAGAACAACAAAGAGAAAGTGAGCACAAAGACATACGCAGGCCATGAGACAGAAAGACAAGAAATGTTGGAAAAGAAGAGTAACAAGGGAGTGAAATAGAAAGTGCAGGGACTGGCTGGCTTACATCAAAGTGGAATGCTGTGCTAGAATAACTCTGGGCTAATCTAACAGGCAACCAGCAGCAACTTAATGGCAGGGAAAGCCATAGCACAGTGAAGAAGGCCAAGGACAGATAACGTTATAGAAGACAGGAGAGAAAGAAGGGTGGGAAGGATACATGAGGAGGAAAAATAAGTACAGTCTAGCCCAGAGTGAAGTAGAGAGACTAACATTTTAATTAAATTCTTTAACTTCATTATTGTCTTGTGCAGTGAATTTGTAATGTTATGTAACACAGCACAAACAAGCTTCTGTGTCTTTTCTGTCAGCTATCAAACTGGGACAAGGAATGTGTAATCCTGATAAATATTTATCAGTGACAGCCACAGAGACTTTGTTTGTTGTCACATTAAAAGATTAATCAGCTGTGAAAAGAAGGCAAGGCCATTATGATAATTGTAATTTCTAGCATTGTTTGTACATTTAATCTGGGTAACAACATTTCCTTAATAGAAAGTTAGTACCGTAGACACCTCCTTTAATATGCCATTCGTGTGGATCTGAGCCAAAGACTCGTGGAGCACAATATCAAGGAAGCACAGCAGTCTAAATCATCAGTGGTTTTTTTTTGCTGCAGCACTCTCCATAGCTTCCTCACCTCTCTAATTGACTATTGTGTTTTTCTGCTGGGGCTACTAAAGGCTTTGAAGTCGTTCTAACCGGCCTTCTTCATGGACATTTCATTATCATCCAGTAAAGTCACACTTAGCCCATGTTAAGAAGATTAGCTGTTGTAATCGCAAAACACTGTGTTGCTATATTGCAGAAATGCAGAATAAAACATTGCAAGTTTATCTTTTATCATGTTGTCCAGGTACTTAGACACTCTTTAGTAAGCATCCTACCCTGCTGAACATCCAGTCAGCAAAATTTACCTGCACTTTAATAGCTAGATTCCTGCTGGCTACTTCTCTTGAAGAGCAGATTCCTTGGCTGTTTATCATGCTTTGCACCTGGATGCATGTGCAAGACTGTAGACATGTGGAGGATTTCTTTGACAGCAAGCCTGCACAACCAAAGGAAAGACTCTTTCTACAACTTGGTCCACTCTTGTACTCAAAATTATTTCTTTTAAATTTTGAATAAAAATAAAGCTGACCCCAAGTGTAAGTACACTGTTTTCCACTACCGAACCTCTGACTAAAGGTGTAAATAAATGTGAAATGTCAAGGTTATTTGTAACTGGGGTTCCAAGCATGAAAAGTCAAAATGTGTGCTGTGCAAAAGGTCTCCTTGTAAATTTGAAAGATTCTTGCACTCCAGAGAAAACTTATACTCTTACTGCACAGTGTGACTCATCACACAGTCAGTGATGGAAATTTTGGAGCCCTGCATGTAACAGTTTATATATATATAAGTAGGAATATATGGGAACACCAAGTCAGCTAAAAATCACTAGATTTAATGCTCACTTCTCTCTCAGAGGCCAAAATTCCAGGGTGGTGTAACTAGTTCAGTCTGATCCATATAAAATTGGAGGGGCTGTGTAAATCATAAACTTTTGGTCTAAACTGGCGATGCAACATGTGTTTAAACGTAACTAGGAAATGCAAAAATACTACACTGTATGTTTTACAGAGATAAGGCCTTAATGACAAGACGTGAAAATAAAGTGAACACCTATTTAGCAACAATTGTACGACTTAAGAGTTTCATGTGGCTTGTGCTATATGGATTAGATTCACTGAAATTACAAGCACAGCCTACATGATCTGACTAGCCTTATTTTCCACAAGCTACATGATCCAAATTGTGAAAGTCCTGATTGAGAAATATGTATAGCCAGTGTTTAACTTTAGAGAATACAGTTCTTCAGTCAGACTAAGACTAAGGACTAAGACTAAAGAAGACTAAACAGTCCACTCATGATCGTACAGTGGAGTCAAGGTTTTTCCCTTCATAACAATTTTTGGCAGAATACAGACACAGGCTGTGGCGAGCGCACAAACCAGACAACAGCCAAGTTTAATTTTGGCCTGCCTTCAAGTTATTCATGGAATTAAAATTAATTAGTAACAGCTGATATGACCTGCCGCCAGCACCATTTGTCATTTTAACCAGGGAGGGTCAGCATGACTAAAAATGAGGAAGCTGCTACCTGAATGCTCTGTACACTGCTTTGTACAAATGATAGACAGCAAATCTATGCAGCCAATCTCACTGCTCAGACTTTGAATCTGGGCAATGACCCTAGTAGGCTGAGGTGGTTACAACAAAGTAAAGTTCAATTAAGAAAGGATCAGACTTTTATCAGCTTTACTTTCATAGATACAGATCTGATAAATGGTGCCCACATTGGCCCTGGTGTGAATTTCAGGACATCTAAATCCTGAAACAAAAATCACCCTGAATGGATCTCTGCTGTAATTACAGAATGAGTAGAAAGAGAGCGGGAACTCCTTTATCAGGACAGAGGAGAAGGTGGTGAAGAGAGGGGGCTGCAGCCAGGCTATACTGGTATACTGATCAAATTAACCCTGTCAGATCCTCACTATTCACACACAGAAGGACCAACAGCACTCAATTGATTCCAGCAGATAGAAAAAAGACTGAAATGGTGACAGACTCCTTTTCGATGTAATGGGACAATCTGCAAGCTCAGCACATTCTCTAAACTGATGCCATTCAAAGTACTTGGAGCTAAATCAATCAGACATGCAGTCTGATTCAGTGCGTGCCTGTGTGGAGGTGGCAGCATCTTGTCAGCTTTCCTTCAGCGACTAAACAAGAGGCGGAAGAGAGATGATACATGAGCAGATGTTTGAGGAAATGGAAAAAGGTGACTTCAGCGATAACAATGACCAGCAAAAGTAGACAAAAAGAGACAGATGCATGTCATACAAACTAATGCTTCTCATAACTATCTGTAAAAATGCATTTTAAATCAATTTAAAATGTTAAATACTAGTGAACTGAATAGCAGTCAAGCAAAGGGTCCAACAAACAAAAGTAGTCTGACAAACGGGAACACAGTTTTAGAGAAAATAGCTGATGAGAGAGCAGGCAGTCAAGGGAACCACTGTAGAACACATATTCAAGCTATTTAACTGACTGACTTGATATTGTTAAAACTGTGAACCTGAACAACCAATCACTGACAGGATCAACCAATTATAAATGAATGGGCAAAGTCCACTGAAGTCGTGACACTGAAGAACCAAATCAGTTGCGGAAAAATTACTCATCAACTTCAACACAAATTATAATTTTTTTTGTCATCTGCCTCAATAAATTATTAACCTCTGACATTAGAAAACCTGTGTGGGACTGGATTCTATAGCACAGGTATGATGACGGCAAGAATTGTCAACATTCTTTCCTAATTTCTTTACTGTGTTTGCAATATTCTGTGACTGAGAAAACTTGCCCACACACAAAACTCTGGCCCCTCCCACCACCACAAGGTCTGTCCCACCCCGGCATGTAATCAAAGCAAAGCAATGTATTTCACAGCATTTCCACCACACATGTAAGGATGGTAGATGGAGCTGATACAGTCGAGAGAAGGCCATGAATTAGAGTGGTGCGCAGCAGGAGACAGTTCACATTTTTAACATCTAAAAGGTACACTGTGACGGGGTCTGTTCCATAAAGCAGGTTTAACAAACTCCGAGCCAAAACTCGAACTCTGAGTTTTTGGTTCACGAACAGCTAATTAAGAGATATTTCAATTAGCTCTGAGTATTTTCACTCTTAGTTTGAGTGTGTGCGTGGGTAATGGAAAAAAAACCATCATCAGTGGAGCTTTGATAATATGATTCAGCACGGCAATGGGTAAATTAAGGGAGGGGCCTCCATTTTAATGCAGTGGAGCTAGAAATATGAATGCGCCCCAGTGCGGACCTTGACATTTAGCGGAGAACAGATTCAGTAACACTTCCTAGACAACTCATTCATCGTTTACCCAAGCAGAATTTTCCAGAATTGGTGATAAAGCTGGAGACCTGCTGGAATCCTGCTGTATAATACATTCACTGTTTAAATGTATTTATTCAGCTGTAACGAGATAGGGACAAAATGCAAGTTACAGCTCCTGAAGATAAAAATATTTTTACATTTTACATATTGTGTAATCAAGTGATTGTAAATTATTTTCTGAGCCAGTAATAATGATTGAGGTTATGACTTAAGGAAATAAATTTATGCATTAAACATTCACGCACAGAATGCAACAGTCAAAGCTACTGGCAAAGAATTTCACATCAAAAAGACCAAAAAGTAGTACCCATAAAAGCAGAAATAAAAAGAGAATTAATAGTTTGAACATCTTCTTTTTTGTACAAGCTGCTTCACTCTTCATGCAAATCATCCACAGGATTCCCTCCAAACCACCGCAGAAGGGAAATCACGGGAGCATAAAATGTAGTCTAATCTAAGTACTGTGGGCTCAAGTAAAAATCCAGCATATGGCACTCAGCATTTTAAATTAGTGTGTGATGTTTGCATAATTTACAACTAAAGCCGTGCATCTAGGCAATGTCTCCATAATGTGATTAGAAAAGACTGCATATACTAATGTGTTAGCAGTATGGAAGCACACTGCCAGAAGTAGCGGTTCAAAGACGGATGGAAATCAAAGCAGAAAAATGCTATTACTTAAAAAAAAGAACTTGTCAAATTGGCCATTCACCAAATTCTAAGCTTCGTGTTTAAATTATCTGAAGTACTGACAAGGGCTTAAAAAAGCTCAAACACAGTAACTTGATAGGGCTCATTCTAGATCTGGCCTAGGTAAATGGGAAATCACGAGTCAAAGATAAATAACTGGACACCATGCACGCAACACAACTGCACTGCTTTTATTTTGAAAGCCGATGTTTGCCAGCAATCTAAGTGAAGTGCTTAGCTCTCTAAGATGTAAACTCTCGTTAAAATAAGTAACACTGACATGGAATGTTTTTAGCAAGACCTGGATCTCTAAGTATTTATTTACTGAAATCAAAGGTAATGACGTTAGCTTAGTTTATGGAGAACCGGGATTGAGGATTACAGTATGAGCTGCAATTCTGGGACCAAACATGCAGAGAAATACAATAACCTGACTGATGCACAGTGGACAAGGGACATCCAAACATGCAAAAGCAAATAAGGCTCTTTACTAAGATACACATCCAAGGAAGGAGCAGTCCCGGCTAGCTTTGTGATATCCCACAAAATTGCAAAAAAGATGCAAACATTCTCTCAGGAGTACATCAAAAAGTATTTGGTGGACTCTGCAGTGCTAATATGTCCTGGAAAAAAAGAAGCTTTTGACAGCATTCCCCTCTGAAGAAAAAAATGCTTACTAAACATTAGATGTATATAACTTACCACTGCAAGATGCAGTCTGCGACCAAAGCACTGCAGCCTGATTCACTTTTTCAGAGCGGCAGCCTTCACCATCTACCCCGCATTTGTCCGTTTCTTTCAGTTTGTTTCTCATTCTTGCTGCAGTATTCTCTCTTGTATGATCATTTGGGAAGAAATGCTGTTTGTAAACAGCTACTTTTCAGCTGGAAGTACTTATTAATAAATTGGACGGTAAGACCCAAGTCTGGCTCTGTGGTCGACTTAACCTCAAGTCTGTTGAAGCTCCAGAACATTCCACTTGTCACTTACCTCTTTATACATGCTCTGGGAAGGCAACTTGAGAAAAATTGGTGTGTGATGGCATGGTGCTTGTAAAGTGACCAGATTATGTTTTTAACCCCTTTTTGGCAACACTGTAACTTGGTAATATGTCATTTGCTAGGTGAAAAGTTATGGCATCAGTCATTTCTCTCTGCCAAGTGGAATCTTTCATTTGGTCTGACTGTGGCCAAGGCTTCTAAAATAGTCTTGCTTTGGATGGCATACACATCTGACTTTTCACTCATCATTCAGAGCTTTGTGGGGCTGATATAAATGGTCATTTACACATGCAATTTAAATGCTGAAACAATATATAGCACAGCCCTATCAAGGACACTGAGGAAAAATTAGGGGTACAACTAAAAACAAATTTTCTTTGACCCTGGGCAAGACTGAGACACAGCTCAGTTTCTCATCTTTATATGAGAAAATCAAGAAACAGTCAGTAATGAAGTCAGTTAAAGGGACAACAATAGGGAGTGATCTAATCACAGAAGTAAATGTGTGCATGTTCCAGCTGGGACTGATATGGGACAGGTTGGCAGGTGTCACAGCCAGAGGGTGTACAAATCTGACAGGGAGAAAATTGGTCCTTTGAGGCAGATGCAACACAAAGTGACTGAAATGAATTCAGAATGAAACTGGCATTTTTCACTGTATTATACATTAGGAGATGTTGTGTAAGCCAGTGCTTAAAATTACCTATGCTTTTGTTAAACAGGGCAAGAGCACTAAATTACAGACAATTTGTTAAACTTTTTGACATATCTGTCAGATGGCTCAGCGTGGGCAAATCATTTTTAAGATTACAGGAAACTGAGAGCAGAGATGTGGGAGTTTTTTGAACAGAAAGACAAGAATATCCCAGAGCTCCCAGATGCCGGCTAGATGGCAGATGTTGCATTTACTGTTGATGTGACTGCAGTGATGAATGAACTAATTTCAAAATTATAAGGCAAGAGCACATGAAATACACAGCCTGTGAAAGTTACAGTTTCTTTTCAGTCAAATGGAGTGCAACACTCACCCACATCCCAGGGATCCAAATCAGAAATGAAAGTTCTCTTACTGAACAGGAAAAAAATAACTAAGAAGGGGGAAAAGGGGGTAATATGAAATACAAAACAGCAATATGTGCACTTATTACTTGATTATATAAAGGTAATGTAAGGCTGGTCTTGAAATACTACAAAAATATACACGATTTTGAAATTATTTTTAGTGAATCTTAATTTGCTTATTGTTTTATGTAGGTCTGCTCTGCAATTTCATTGTGTCAGCATGTTATAAAAATAACTTTTGTGTGAGTAAAACCTTAAATGGTACAAATATATGCAATGTATAACAACATTTATT
Organism: Dascyllus trimaculatus; assembly: GCA_024666655.1. NCBI lineage: Eukaryota > Metazoa > Chordata > Actinopteri > Pomacentridae > Dascyllus > Dascyllus trimaculatus. Next base: position 33,121,975 of record CM045451.1, read on the forward strand.
AGCAATTCCTACCCTAATGTTAATGTCTATTCTTACCAGTAGCAGATTCAACCCGTACCAGGCACTGCTTTTAATCATGATGTACAACTCACATTGGGCAGGTTTGAGTTCAGCATGGATGGATAAAAATAAACAGCATATTTTTTTAAATTATTTTACAGTTTATTTTAAGTGTATGTGCAACCCTTAAGAGGTTAAAAATCTAATCAGACATGCTGTATATCTACCATGTTGCTTATGGAGACACATATTAACTTGTTCTACAGACTTGTGGTTAATTTGGGAAATTTTGTTAGAGGTTAGATACAAGCAGAAAAGGTGATTTTTTGTGAATATTAAACATCAATTGCTCATCAGCTTTTAAAGACACTCCAGTAACATTTGTGAAGCTGATGTTAAACAAACTTGCTTTGGAATCTGGGAAGTTTCAAAGTCATAGGTGGTTTTAATCTGACAGAAACTGGCTTGTAAAGATGGCTCCAGAATGAAATTATTGAATTTTGCTTACTTAAAATCAACACAATATATTTTTTTCAAACTTTAGAAAGCTCCCTTCAAGCCACAGAGAACAGAACTATTTTCACTAGCTGAGCAGTAGCCTTCATGAATGAACCTGGGTGTGTGTAAAGTCAATGGAAGGCCCCTTTAAACATAGAAGGAAACTTCAGACCTTGGGAAACAAAGCACCTTGTCCTCTTTTTAAAGAAATTATGTTTAACACTGCCATAGTTGAGAAGAAAATTTAGCTTGTTCAAAGAAGCACAATAGTTGAACTATGAAGAGAGCAGCTAAAAAAACACATGAAGAGGTTTAAAGCACTTCAGCGAGAGCTTAACAGGAACTGCAATACAGCCATTGAGAATATGAACATATAAGATCTGAAAAGCCTGGGAAACATTTACACTTACTTCATAACTAAAAACACAAACTAATTCAGCCATGTGCTGCACATTAAGACACATGACTTATTCATCTCTTGATATCTCTTCTTTTCATTTTCACATCTGTAAACACTGCAATCCAACCAGTCTGGAATGAAAACTATACCACGCTCTGCTTTTCAAGATCATGTGGTTTGCCTCTACTCTGACAGTAGCTCATGAGGAGGCAACTACTGACTTAGTTTCTTAGATGACAGCAGGGTCAGACTAGCCCACCTCCACATGCATTGAAGCAGGTCCCAGAGAGACATAAAAAGAAGCCAATTAGCTGCTGACAAGGGGAAACCCAGCAGAGTCGAAGGAGGGAGGGTAACTCTAAGAACACAAGTTAACTGACATTCAGATGTGTGTGTTTGTGTACACTACGTGTGCTCGTCAAAAAGCCAGGGCTCATAGCACGCAGTCACATACCTCCAGTTACAGAGCTAGAGGTCAAGCAATAAGTAATCCATGTGCAGTGGAGGCATGGTGAATTTCAGTCTTTTAAAGCATACAGGAGGTATCCTGTTGCAATATGTCAGGAAAAAAGAAGCAGAAATGAAAGTCACAGAGGCCTCACCTTTCTGATAAGAAATGTAAGTCCACAGTATCTATTAGCTTCACCTTTCCTTCCTCAACATTACTCAGGATTAGGCCTACAACTAATGGCTATTTTGACAGTCAAACACTGATCAATTACTGAAGCAAATAATTAACTATTCAGATTATGAAAAGCACACTCAGTGGCTTTTAGTTAGCTATCAGCTTTTAAATTTAGCTTGCAGTTGTGTTCGGCATGAGCTCACTAACAATACAGACAAGTAAGACTATTGTTGTGTACTTTTATGATATAGTGCTCTTTAGTTTTATCAGCTCCTGCTACAGCACCTCAATGGATGCACTCCGTCAACATGAGGAACACTGTCCTTGACTTAGTAGAGCTGATCATTTCAGATGTTGCTCATAAGCATTCCAACCAAGATGCACCACTGTCATCTGACTCACCAGATGGAGGATGCCGGTATGAGCCTGCCATTGGCTGATCAGTTCAGGTGGCTTCGTTCTTCTCTTCCTATCTGCATGTCATTACTTCACTATGAGAAACAGCAGACTATCCCACTTAAAAATTTAAAGTTTTGCAGAGAATTTGGATCATGTAGGTCAACCCTGCTAGTTAATTTTCTGTGGATTATCATTTTTATTCACAGTGTTTGCATCCCTGCATCCAAATGTTCTACCACGACAAATCCACCAATCAATATTTTGAAAAAAATCAGCAAAGTTGCATTCTTTGCTTAGCCACGTCCACAATGACTGTAACACAAACGAGCCAAAAATGTTTTTCCCTTATTGTCGAACAATAGTGAGGTGCTACCAGGTCATTATGTTCTACAGAATGTGCTGTTAAGCAAGACTACCACTACTGTAACTGTAGCTTTAAAAAACCCACCTTCCCTGATACTTAGGCCCAGTTACTAATTTTGGTTCAAGTATTGTGCCAGTTGTCCTGTACTGACAATAGAAGTGAACTTTGTTTGACCCCAGACGTTGAGAAGGTAGTCCTTCAATAACATAACATTAGACAGCAACTCACACCGACTCACGACACATTTCACATCTGTAAGCTGTAATGCCTTAAAGTCAGAGCATTCGGAGAGCGAGCGAAAAACACTCACAATGACGTCCACCAACTACTAGTCAATTAAATTTGTTTGCTGCTAATTCAATCATTGGAGTTTGTCAGCTAGGTTGATTACTTGTTGCACTTCTACCCAGGATGCTTTGTATGTTTGTGGAGTTGTTTGCCAATTCATTGTGTCATATTAATCAAGCTTTTTGTGCTGGAACTGCTCTAAAAACTTCTCTAACAATGAAAAATCACAGCAAACACAGATAAACAAATAAGAGGTGCAATTAAAAGTTAATAATTATTTTCACCACTGCTCATTATTTTGGCAATTTCAGCTTTCACGGCAGACAGAAAATAGCCACAATGAAAAAAGAATGAGGTGATATAAATGTTTCAAATTTGAACAGGCGTTTTTGCTGTTACATGGTGCAAGAACCAGTAGGCAACCAAGTCACCCTAATATATCATTAAAACACACACACACACACACACACACACACACACAATTAAATAAATAAATGCCATTTTTGAAGTCATTTATCCACAAGAAAATAAACCACAAAACATTTACTGGTGCCAGCTTCTTAATTGTATGAATTTGCTGCTGAACATCATTCCAACTTTAATATCATTGGGTACTGGAGTGTTGGTCAGACAAAGAAAGGAATAAGTTTATCCTGAAATGTACATACGTGCCAGCTTGTTCAAAAATACACTGAATAAGTTACCTCACAGGATCTGCCATGCCAACATCTAAAACTGAACAAAATCAAATTAAAGACTAACGTGACATAAACCAAAAAGGCCAAACAGACCACAAACAGTAAAAAACAAAAGACATGATCTGTAGATGTCTGACAAGAACATGAGGGTTTATTGCACAGCTGTTTCATCATCATTATCTGTCAGTATGCTTTTATGGTACTGGTATTTTCTAACAAAGGCATCTAGCTCTCGGGTTAATATCCTCTACAGATGTGCCACAGCGCATCTCAGTCTCACTTGCAAATGTTCTTATGCCACACACACACACACACACACACACACACACACACACACACAGATTTCACAGAGAAAAAAAAAGTATCAGCCACAGCAGGAGTCACAGATCAAAAAGCGACGGTGGAAGAGGAACTGTCAGGCTACAGTGTGATATCGTACAGTTCACAGCTCCAGCAGTAGCCACACTGTGCATATAGTCCAATGATCATTCAAACACACGCGCTCACACACATACACACACAGTCTGATAAATTGTGATATGTACTTTCTCTCACTGCAATTTTACAGTTTCAACAGTTTGTCAACTTTAACACATTTTACAACAAACTGCTCTTTGACTTTAATGGCACCATGCATTGCCTAAAATGTAATCACTAAAAGGCTCATAGAGGCCAGTGAAATATGTGACCTAGCTGAAGATATAGAGAAGCGTTTCCTGTCATCTTCCTCTCCTAAAATAAATGTGCACGGGTAAAGTGGTGTGGTCACATTGTTACATTTACAGTAGCGTCAGACTATTTCACTCTCTCCCCTGAATGATAGCTTAAAATGACTCATCCCTATTCTGATTGTTGCGTAAGGAAAGAGCAGAATTAGTATTATATAAGCTGAATAAAAGGGATATTCCACATGTTCACGGTGGTAAGGATTTCCTGGTGGAAAACTAATTACTGTGACTGAATTGGGCTTAAAAGGTTGAAAATATTAATGCCATTCTTCTAATGTTCATGCCCTCCTGTTGTTCTTTGCCAGCTCATCCATACACCCCAGTGGTGCTGTGACACTGCAGCTGAATTAGGACATAGTTGTTTCATTATGCAAAGAGAAGTGGTGATGCTGAAAGAAATGGCTAATGTGACAATGTCTTGAAAATACCACTGTCTGTATTAGTTTAGTACAAACATGCTGCTCTACAATCACTGACTACCAGCCATTGTATGTCGTTATCTTGCTACTCTATCCCACAAAGCCTGTTCATTGCTACTGTACGTTATTTTTACGCTGCACTTTTCTGAGATCACTTGTCATTAGTCAAATAGCACAATCAAAACAATGGAACCAAACACAGAGCCAATGCTGGTCCATGTCTCACACCAAGGCAATTAACTGCTCCACAGTAGATATTTAGAACAGAAATATTTATGTGCTAACAGGGCATAGACAGATCACTGTGTAGTGTTAAATTAAAATAAGTGAGAAGCAGTGTGCGAGAAGACAAGAGCAGTAATACTTCAGAAGTCATTTATATATTTTAATGAGCTCAAAGGGTTTATTTTTATATGACACATTTTTAATGTGGCACATAACAATTCAAACATTTCCCAGTATAAACAGCCAGTATGTGAAACAGTGTGTTTATTTGAGAACATTGTTGCTGCTTCCTTGTTAAGAAGTAAATGCGACACCGTGGAGTATGTCTCCTTCCTCACTACTGGTATTAAATGTCCATGGTGATGAACTACTGATCTTGACTGCCAGGATCTATAATGAAATTGATCTAATTTTACTGAAAGTGGAAAAATGTTAGAGATACAACTCGACAACATCAGTAAGTGCAACTGCAAAATTTAACAAATTTGAGTCCACTTTTCTCCAACTTAGTCCGACAGCTAGGGCTGCAATTTAATTATTTTCCCTAAGTGTTGTTTTTTTAAACCTCCCCCAAACTGCAGCAATTTACACTATAATATATTATCATATAATATTCTATTTCAATCTGCAAAGTTTCTGTGAAATGGTAAAGACTGAGAACAAGAATTACTGGAAGTAGTAGCTGTGATGACTATAATGAGCTCATCTTTGTGGTAGGCATCATATTACTGCAGTAATACAGCAACGGGCCCAGCCCTAGTGTCAACAACTGAACACTATACGCTTCATAATTGCAGAGCTGTTGCTCACAATTGGATCATATTCTACATTGCAAGACCAGAAACAAAAACTCAGCTTTAAACATGGAAAATCTCCTGGCAACAATTTGTCAGAAAATAAAATATGTGCCCTGAGTGTTGAGCAAAGTCCAACCTGCACAAGGTCGCAGCCACCTGGAGGGTCTGTAAGTATGTCAGCCTGCTGGTGTGTGAACCAGGCAGCGAATCTGGCCCTTCATCTACTTGCCTGTTACCAACAGCCAGCAGGACACAACATTTGCTCCCCTGCCCAGTGAAAGTGCTGGTGCTTGGCAGAGTCACTGCCACTATAGAATCAGGTGTCAGGTGGACCAGCTTAGTCTGTCAACACAGCTGACCAGAGGCACAAACTGTCATGACCCCTGTGACCAAGCAGAATACACCGCTGAAGGCATTTAGTAGGAGATACCGGTACTGAACTTGTTCTCATGAATCATCACCCCAAATCCAAACATGGCCTTGCTGACTTGGATAGAATTGTTGTTTAACAGAACATGTCTGAGGCAAAGGCTAAAGCTTTTTTTTTACCTAAACTTGGAGATAAAAGAAAATAAAGGAATCTAACTTACGCCATCAATTGACCTCCACAGCAATGAAGAGATGAAATGATTAAGCAGAAACACGAGAGAAAGGAAGCAGATATGAAGAGGCAGTCAGTGTAAATGAAGCCAACAGGGCTAAATGTAGGATCTGCTTTTCTATTCTGTTTCAAGCAGGCACTTTTATTTCTCCTCCCCAGCCTGCCTCTCTTTTCATTTTAAACCTTCAAAAGCACCTTTTCCTCACAGGAAAATACAGAGCTAGATCTTTTCAGACTGATGTACAACAACGTCTGGGTCTAATACCTGTTCATTACAGAACACAAAACCTCTTGCTCTCCTTCTCAGAGTGCCTTGTAATGTGGCACAACTGATAACCCTTTCTGCAGCCCGGGCGCAGCACCAGCACACACATCATCAACTACATCCCCAATAAACACCAGAGCTTCACTCATTATCTTTCATTTGGGGATGTAAGGACAAAGCGAACAGTATCCTTGTAGGAGGCTGAACCCATTGTAATCTGATATCATTTGCTTTTCATCTAAGGATAATAAGGTCCTTCTCAATTAATTTTGCAGGCATCAGACATGGATATTTATCATAGTGCAAATCACTCACAAACTCAGCCAGTAATATAAGTAGGGCTGGGTGTCGAATTTTTTTGATACTAGTGTCGGCCTGGGTGATGATTATGTTCCTTGCTAAACAGACTAAAGTGGTTAAATTCAAAGTAAGGTGTTTATACTTAAAAAAAAAACTTTTTCATGATTTTTATCAAAAATAGGCAATTAAAAAATGATTAATAATTATCTATATTAACCTATATTAAACATACATGTTTCCAGCTATACTGCCAAGCCACACCAATGTCATTACTTAGGTTAGGTGTTAATATAATAGAATCAATTTTAAATTAAGCAGTCTGTTTATTCAGTCAATCTGTTTCAACTTTCAGTATCTGTAAATTAAAAACACAGCCTCAAGGCCCATTCAGTCGAGATTAATTTCTCTATGGGATGTGTGGCAAAATTAGCACTACCTGCACTGGTCAGCAGTTTGAATTCCATCAAGAGGACCTGTGTGGGATCATTTTTGACCCCAAATCCTAGTAATAAGTACCTCTGCAATTTCACTAGTCTTTTTCAGCAGGTTTACTGGTCTTCCTGTTAGTTAAACCCCACTAGATGGCACTAGATGAGAAGTCAAGTGATCACCAGGGTTATTACAAGCCATCCTGAGAGGAACATAAATGTTAGTAAAGAAATTTCTTACAATCTATTCAGCAGTTAAAGAAATAGTTCTCCTAACACTGCACTCCCACCTCATGGTGGCTCTAGAGGAAAACAAAAGGATCATGCAAATAAACAGGCTAAAGCCTGTTTATCCTCTGGAGACAATAAATGTCTATAGTCATTTTCATGGCAATCCAACCCACGTCTTCTGAGATCTTTCAGTCTGACTGACTGACAGCCATTGCCAACCTTAGGGCCTTGTCTCTAACATGACTAATAACTACTGCTCAGAAAGGACTCCGCTGCAATCAGCACCTTTTGTTAACGAAGAATGCAGAAATACTACAGTTATAAGTGGCAGCCTACTTAATGTTCACAACATGTAGCCTCAACTTGGAAATGAACTGAGCAGCAGAATATATGAACTGTGTATCACCTTTGGCACGCCACAGTTTTTCACACGCTTGTTGCTCTGAATTCTGAGGAGTGAAAATTCAGCTTGGATCCTACAGCTGAAACGATTATAACACAGAGAAGACTCACACTGGTTGGCCTAGAAATGCAGAAGCACACAATCCAACTGCAGTTGAATTTACAAGTCAGCAGCTTTTGGAACTTACACATGCTTAGTTATCTACAGTATTTGTGTTAATGAGTTGCAACTGATATATTTTTCTGAAATGGGTTGTTTTAAAACATCAAAGGCCAAAGTCTGCATAAGTCTCAATTATTATTCTGAGGAAATCCCATCTAAATCTCAGTGTTTGTCCAAATTGAGACCTATCTGTTTAAGGAACTGGGAAACAAGACTACAAATCTGACTAGATGTGATGCTAGGTTTCGGTACTTGATAGATTTCAATATTCAGTTTCGCTACACACTTTGGTCAGTAAAAGTTTTATAGTTCAACATGCAGCTCTAAAAAATGACTGAAAAGACGACTGTTTTTATTGAACTGTCTCTATTTTTAACTATTTCATATCTGCATTGATATCAGCCATGTCATCTGTCCGGAAAAACTGAACACCAAGAGACAATAATTACACTTAAATTTCCTAAAGGCCCAACGAGGCAGAGAAAAAAGATGACAGTGGATCAGATGCAGTCTCCTTACCAGACCTTGCTCTGAGGGAGGTCCTGTTCACTAGCAAGCAACCTTTAATGCATCAGACAGAGACATAAGTACTAATGAAGCTGTTTTTTTTCCTTTTTTATGCTGCATGGTGCATGATTAACACAGCCCAAACCCAAAGCATAACTAGCCATCTATGGGCTGGCTGCCTAACACCAGTCCCGACCCGCTTCGCTGTCAGATCTAATAGCGCGATCTAGGACTTCTGAAGGAAAAGGACTATTAACTACCCACATCAAAGGGACACATCAGAGAGGGCGTGTGTGAGGAAGAGAGAGAGGGATAGACAGAACAAACAGCGTAGCGGAGGATTGATACGACTGTTAGCTCTCCTGCGATCTTCTTTCACAGATAAGCTACAGAATGACAGCAGCCTTGCAGTGAGATCGTGGGGATGGGAATGAGGTAACTGCCACCAAACGGTGATCAGAAAGGCTTCCTTCTTAATCTCCCGAATGCTTGACAACCTTAAGGCTTCTTTAGTATGACCTAAGAAAAATCAGACTCCTTTCAAACATTCAATATGTTTGTTTGATGGCAAATCAGTATTGCATGAGATACATTAACTTGACGCAAAGACAGGCCACCTCCCCTTCACAAACGCATGTGCACACAATACCACACACACACAAAACGGGGTTTCCCTCTTCAACACGAGGTGAGGCACAACGGACGAAGTGTAATACCTATAAAAACTGATTAGTGTTATCATAATCACTGAAAGAAATGTGTTCCACTCACTTATTCAAATTAAAAATGTATGACCAATTTCTTTTTTTCTACATTAGCTCGGTGTGAAATTTAAAGCAAATACTAACTGACCTTAAACATATTCTATCCTCCAACTACGACCTGCAGGAGAAACACTGACATGCACACACAGGATCTCACAAGTTTCCTCGTCCATCCAAATATCTAGTTTACATAATGCTGCCAGTCTGATGGCAAAGGGAGACTGATAGAACAATGAAGCAGTGTATGAATAAATTTCACTCTATGTCATGCCATGTTAGGCTTTAAGACAGCGACACAGAAACTGAAGGATTCTCGCCCAGCCAAAGCTTTCAAGCCCCCTCTTTTATTCAGCAGACAGACATGAAGCTGGCAGTTTAATCCACACCGCTGGTCTCAGAATAATCATTAAATGCTTTCAGTGATGCAATGCAGGCTTGGGCCAGGCAACAGTCCCTTGGAGTACAAATAAAAACCTTGGACAATTTCTGGCACTAGCCTCGCTGGTGAAGTTTAAAACGGATGGTTAGGCAGAGTGCTTGCCTGTCCAACCTGAGGCACTTCACTATGTCTGGGGCAAGCTTTGAAAAAAACATATGTATTGGACGGTAATACCAACATGAAAAAGTACAAAATGTTTGTTCAGGCCTCCTTATACGTTATCTTGCAGCAAAGTCTGCTAACCTCACTGTCCAACTGTTCGCTGCTGCCTGGCTGCACTAATGTCTGGGACGGTGTGAGGAAGCCTTTTTCACACCTGAAGTAAAATCAGCATGTACCATTACCCTGCCAAACCGTTGGAGATAAGTCAGATGGAAATGCTCCTACTGCACGGACTAAACGAAATGTTCAAAGCCACCTAAATATGAATAGCATTATGCACAGTAAGGTGCACATTTCAATTCAAAAGGACAAGCAATTGTAGTTCAGATCCCAGAGGGATACTATGCAAATGCAATTCCAAACTTTGTCAGAATAATGTGAAGGATGAGGTACCATTTGCTCACAGTAAAAGTAACCGACCTGAGATATGCTCCTATTGAATGTGTATGTGGCATAAGGCTGGCACACGAACGATATCAAACCCTGTAATCGGTGCTGGTGTCGCCGCAAAAAAGCAAATAAATCAGAAGCAAAGTAGATCTGTAGGTAAACAAAGGAGATATCTGTGTCAGAAGGACTTCGGCCAGTAACCCGCTGCTTCTTTCCGGGTTCAACCCGCGTCAGATGAAGCTGTCACTATTGTCCTCATTTACTCTGCTGTGACCTGCCCCTCCTCCTCCCCGTCCTCCTTCACATTCAGTTCCAGTGTTGCACTTTATCATGGACTACAATGCACACACAGGCGTCACAGGGCGCTGAGTACAGGCCAGATTACCTGAAGATACAGATATAACGTACACTTAGAAGCCTCGTGTTGGTAAAAGGACTTAGAGAAGCTCGGTTCAATATGACTGACTGGCGACTCAAGTCTAATATTTAATCCTAATAAGTACATTTAAGCCTGGTTCAGTGTGTATCTCTACGTTAGTCGAGCTTTGAGTTCTCGGTGCCGCGAGGAGAGCGACGTCGTTTTTCTGAATCTGGGCGCGTGACAATAAAGCGTTCACTTGATATGCTTTTAAAGAAACTTCCTGACAGCGCAGCCGCAGCTCCGGGTCCGTTTGTAGCTCCCTGCCCTGACAAACAGCCTCCAGCAGCTGGGTGTGCGGGGAAACAAACTTACCAGGGGTCAAACTCGTGAATGATGCTCTCGAAGCGAATAACAGCGAAGAGCCTGGAGCTGAAACCGGCCAGCCAGGCCAGGAACAGGATGGTGAAAGACAGCAGAGACTGCCACCCGGCCGGCTGCGACAGGCCGCCGGACAGACCTCCTCCTCCTCCCGCTCCGGCGTTGCTCCCTCTCTCCGCCACCGCCGTGCTGCTGCGCCCGTTCCCAGAGTACGACGCTCCGGAGTTCAGGGAGGATTTGTGTTTGTTGTCGGAAACCGGGTGATGCTCCGCCATATTCTACGTCAGTCCCGTCGTGGCAAGCAAGCGAAGTGAGCTATCTGGTATCACACAGGAAAGAAAACCCCCTCTTTCTTCCTTTTCTCTGCCACGCTCCACTTCCGAAACCACTTGCACCACCGTCCCTACGCACCCCGCGCCCCCCAAAACACCGGCTGTGATTCCAAACTTTCTAACCTTACTTCCCACCGACCGCAGAGCCAGCTAAATATCTCCAAGGAATCACATAGCAGTGCGGTTTTTGCAGCACACTGGAAGTGACACACGCGGCTCGAGCAGTTCCTCCTTCCTTCCTTGGAGCTGGATGAAGGGGGCGGGAGCAGCTCGTGGAGCAGGAAGAGCTGTCAGCCTCTCACAGCGAGACAGGTACAGCCAAGAGGGACACGGCACCGGGAGACGCCCAATCCAACGGCAGAGCGCGCCTGACGGACGGACAAAGCGGCCAATGAGAAAAGAGCAACCTGACCGGTGAAGATGCTGTAGCGCGAGAGACAAGTGAAAGACTGGAGGTGACAGACAGGAAGAAGAGCCTATAGCAGGCTGGCAGCGGTGGGGCGCCGGAGTCGCATGAGCCAATGAAATAAATGAATTTCATAGCACATATTGAGCAAACTGACAGAGAGAGAACAACTGTGACAGGAGAAGGGATCTCGGCCAACTTTAGGCCAGAGCTGAAGCCCATTGGCACTAATTCATACTGGTATTTCTAATGGAGACAGATATCAAGATTAAGTCATTGGTTGCAGTAGCCTACAAGCAATTCAACCTTAACCTCGTTTGTGGTGACAAGTTAGCTTATCACTTTATCAATTATTAACTTAATAATTTGAACTGGTGAGCTGGTGGAGCCATTATTGCAGCCATATGTTATGCAGAAATAAGACAGGTCCAAGTTTTAAATTCAGACAAAGTTTCACAGATACCAAATATCCCAGGCTGTAGATTTGTGACAGTAGAATAAAACTATGCATGAGCAAAAATTGCTCTGTGGTTTTAGTCCAGTAGGATAACAAAAGGGGGAAACCTATGTTAAAGCTTTAATTAGGTTTTTCCTAACATCTAATGGAACCGTTTTAAGCTGTTAAAGGGATATTACAGTGATTTAGCATTCAGTTTCAAGCTGAGACACTAACTACAGGCACATGAATGTAAGAACTCAAGCAACTGAGCTATTTGATTTGTAATCAAAAGCATGGGGAGTTTAGCCCCAATTTGTGTTGTTACTTTGCATTTGAGTCTCATGGCTGAGTAACTTCTGAAATGTACAAACAGTCTTCTAAGCATTTGGGTTAAAAAAAAAGAGTTACAGCTAGTGCAGATGAAGAAAAATAACAATTTGAGTGTTTCAGTAGCTTATTGAAGGAATAAAAATGTGTGATGTTAATGCTGACTATCAAGGTATAGAAGGTACCACTAGAGACATACGGACATGAACTCCATTTGTCAGAATTCACATTTGCTCTTGATTTTCTACTTGCGTTACCCGACATGAGCAAGACACGTTTTACTCCCCAAGAGACAGATTGAGAAGTTGTTCATTTTTCTTGTGCACCTGACAGGCAGGACTTTTATCCAGATGATTGCAGGATCCTATGAGGATTCTGGAAAGACATTCACACTGAACTTTTAGCTCAATATGGTAATGATGTATCCACTAATTTCAGCTATTCTGGCAATGCATCAGTTACCTTTAGTGAACAATTTTAAGTTTATTTATAACTTTTAGCTATGTCATCCATTATCTATCGCTACTATTTCAGTGCTTTCACCATTTATACTCTACTATGAGCTAACTAAGAAACGTTTATCCATAAGCTTTAGTGTAAAATCTCAATCATCTCCACACAACTTAGCTCAAGGGTGTCCAGTCCTGGTCCTCGAGGGCCACTGTCCTGCATGTTTTAGATGTTTCCCTCTTCCAACACACCTGATTCAAATGATCAGCTCATCATCAAGCTCTGCAGAAGCCTGATAACGATCCTGATCATTTAAACAGGTGTGCTGGAAGAGGGAAACTTCTAAAACATGCAGGACAGTGGCCCTCGAGGACCAGGATTAGACACCCCTGACTTAGCTTCTGCATCATATTCCACTAGATATCTGTTATTTTTAACCAGAGATTTCAACTGTTCATCCATAACTTTTAGCTTTTGTAACTATTTCTTCTCCTTGGTTATGTTCACTAATCAAATGATCTTTTTTGTGGCTGTTGCAGAGTACCACTGGGGTACAAAATCACTTGCCTTGTATTTATTTTTGTGAAAATCATACGCTGAGCTCTGTGACATCAGTGTAGGCTACCTTTTTATTGATGGATTTATTCAAGTCTGCTTCTTAAGATTTTTCATCCTATTAACCTAAATTCTTGCTGATAGATCAACACTTTATTAACCAGGAATAAAACAAAATATATTAACATAATATATGAAACTTTTAATCAAACAGCGGTACCATTTGTTTTTGCTTGAGATGCTCAATGCATAATACCGTTCACATTTTCTTTTCTGTTCTATGCATGGTAACAAGCAACGTGTCTTGGCTGAGCAATACAAAAGGCTGCTTTATCTCCCTACCAGGAAACATCTTCACTGGCCCATAAAACAAAGCTCGAGTCCTACAGCAGTTTGGGGAATCTGAGGCCATTAAATCTATGTGTCTTGGACACAAGTAGACAGACAGAGAGGTTCTGTTAACATCCATCTTCGCAAAAAGAAACGAGGAGAGGGATAGTGCCGAGATGAAAGAGCCTCGCTGCTTTGGGAAGACCTCCAGAGCTTGACAATTCATCAACTATCTGCTGAAGCAAAGGGAGGCTTCCCGAACAAAAAGAAATGTTTGGAGACTGTAATGAGGCTCACCTCCACAATGAACAGAGTCAGCTCTCTTGAGAAGAATCATGAAGAGGCTTAACCCTGACAGCAGCGTCCCTGCAATGTGCCAGTCTAGCCATTGTTCAAAGGGTTTGCAGTGTAGTGTCTACAGCAGGAAATCAACTTCAAATGAAATCTAAACGCTTGTGTTTATATCATGCCTTTATGTATTTACATTTCTGAAGTGTAAATTATTAATCATTCTGTTAGGTTTCATGATACCTTTTACCTTTTCTTATGTGAGAACTGTAAGAGGACAGAGCAACAGATTAGTTCTCCTACTTCTGTATCAATTCTTTTTCTTATTTTTTCCCCTTTTTTTGCTTTTGCAAAGTTAATCATGATATTTCATGTGAAAGATTCAGTTTGGTAAACCAAGCCCTGTTCTTCAATGGGTTTCTTCTAATTTAAAATTCCTGTAAAACTTTTTTTCTCAGTCAGCTTCTACATGAAAGTGTTCTTCCAAAGTTGTATCGCGTTGCACATTTCACAAGAAAGATTTTCTGTAATTTTATTTTTCCCTGCGCTCTTCACACTTGTTTGAAGATTGGATGTAAAAAAAGAGAGAGATGTTTCTTCAGATAGATGAGTTTTTTTGGTGACTGCTAATCTGATGAAATCACACTCACATAGCCTCAATGAAGCAAATTAAACTTGAAGTTAAACTCTTGGTTTGCCTTTGACAAAAACTGTAGCATGGGGTTCCACAGGGATCAATTCTTGGACCACTAATTTTGAATTGTTTCAGTTTTGTTTGTTTTGTTTTGTTTTCTGGGGGGCAACATGTTACAGAAAGGCAATATTTTTACATCAGCTGTGAATTTCTTTCTCTTCTGATGATCTTTGTCCAACAAATAAGCTGTTAAACTCTATTTAGAGTTCACTTGGAAAATACCACTGAAATAGATATATTGCACACAGACTAGCGCATGAGATGAAAAAAAGATGAAAACAACTACAATGAGACACAAAACCACTGCAGAATGATGTAAAGTGGCTTCAGAAATTCACACAATGACTACAGATAGAACCAAACTGACTACAGACAGATGACACTACAAAGAGACAAAAAAATGAGATGCAGAGCTACAAAGGAGGCAAAACAAGCACAAAGAGATACACAACGACTACAGAGTGATGTAAAGTGACTACAAGAAGACATTAAACAACAACAAAGATGCGCATAGCAACCTCAGAAAAACAAAAGGAAGCAAAAACAATCACAAAAAGACACTACAGAGAGAGCGATGACAGAAAGCCACAAAATCAGTTCAGATAGAGCCAAATTGATAGAGATAGATGATAGATAGAGAGATGCACACTGATACATAAAAATGAGATGCAAACCTACAGAGTGATGCTAAGTGACTACAAAAGGGCATTAAACAACTACAAAAACACACAAAACAGAGGCAAAAGTGAATACAGAGAGATGCAAACAATGACAAAAAGAGGCAAAACAATCACAAAGAGACATAATGCTATGAGACTACAAAAAGACATTAAACAACTGCAAAGATGCAAAAGGGACTACAGAATTAGTACCCTTTTCATTCAGGGTGCCATATATCTGTGGGACCCATTGTTTTGTTATTTGTCCATGGCCGTAGGTTTTAAAAAGCAGAGACAAGAATGTGTCCACGCTGAATCCCTGAAATACAGTGTAAATACAGTCAGGGCTGGATTCCCTTCTGATCTTTACTTTTAAAGTCAAGTCAGCGATGTGCACGTCTGTGTGGTGCATGTGGGCCGTTCACTGTCACTGGTTTAGCGGGTGGTTGCACATGCATTTTAATGAAAAGCCCTCATACTGAGTTTGGTTCTAATAAAATGTGCTGGAATAAAACACCCTTGTCTCCGTTTAATGCATGTAAAGGCAGGTGATGTGTGTATCTGCGCTGGTTGCCACAATCCTTTCATGGCTGTCCATTCTAATTCATAATGCTGACTGTTTCACCTTTAACAATACTCGAGTGATTCTCTTTCAGCCTGTACATGCATTGTGTCATTCCCTTGAAGCGATTAAAAGACACAGAGAGAGAGAGAGAAACACAGACCTTTTGTGGCAAATAATAGCAAAGGGATAATCAGCATTTCCTTTTCTTGGAGCAGAATCTATCTGAGTAACTTTCCGTACAAAATTGCCTCTTTTTTCTTTGCAGCGTCTACAGAACACATCCAGTGGTGGGAAAAAGTTTTTGGGCACCCCATGCATTTGTAAAATATTGCATTAAGAATCACTCTTAAGTCTTTAAGTGCAATTTCTTTTAGTACAGTCACAGCCAAAATACTAAACAAATCCTAGAAAAGCCATTAAAGACTTAAAATTGATTGGTTCCATAAAAATACATAAGAAATTTTGAGTATTGGGTCATTTTGGTACCAGTGATCCACTAATGAAGGTCGTGCTTTTTATTAGAAGACACAGCTTTTGTTGCCGTGCTTCGTGTCTATATAAAGCCAGCACATTTGAAAGTTCTTCAGAGACAAAAATGGCTGAAACACGGAACCTAACGCAGGAAACACGCTTGAAGATACAGATTCTCAGCCAGGAAGGGTACAGCTGCCACCAGGAAGTGCAGATGCAGTCCTTCAGCAGTTGGATACCCTCTGCAGAAATACAGACGAACCAACAGCTTGGAAGACAAACCAAGATCTGGGCGTCCAACAGTTTCTTCAGCAAGAAATGATCACATCCTGATCTGCATGTGCAGGGAAAACTGCAGAACGACATCACAGGAGCTTCAGCAGCAGTGGTCAAACCAAACTGGTGTCCAGTGTTCCACCTGGACTCTATGTAGCCGACTTCTAGATCATTTAGAGTGGCCAGCTCAATCAATGGACATGAGCCCCATTGAAAATCTATGGTAGGTTATCAAAAGGTCTGCTTCAAAGTGTAAACCAAATAGTTTAGACGAATTAAAAGCAGTAATTCAAGAAGAATGGGACAAGATGACCCCTCAACAGTGTAGAAGACTCGTAGGAAACATGGCAGCCAGGATCAGAGCTCTACTGCGTGCTAATGGCAGGACAACTTAATATTAATTTGATGATGTAATAGTTTATTTTTTGTTCCGTTTTGAACACATTCTCCATTATTTGTCGACTTTGATACCGACAATGTTGAGAACTGACATATTTAAACTGTCAAGAATTTAGTTTTGTTCATTTTTCTTGTGAACAATAAACAAAAAAAATATAATCTGTGTTTGTTTGTGTCTGTCTGATGCAGCCACGCCTTTTGAAACACAAAAAAGATTTTTCCACAAATATTTCATCATGATATTTGAGATTGTGTAAAATATTAAGGGTGTCTGAAAACTTTTTTCCACCACTGTATAATAGCGCACATGCAAACACAGTACCACACACCGCAGGAGAGACGAGGTAGGAGTCCTAAAGTTGGCCTGTGCTTTCTTGTATCATCTAATACTCCAAGGTCAGCTTTACACAAAATTTACATGTCAGCATTGTTAGGGTTGGTAATTCCTCTTTCCAGATGTAAACACAACTTACACCAATCAGCCACAACATCCTGACCACTGACAGGTGAAGTGAATAACATTGATCATATTGGTACTATGTGGTGTTCTGATGGAAAACCTTGGATTTTAACATCCGTGTTGATGAGACTTAGACACCCAAATAAACATTGTCCCACAACAAGCAAACTCCCTCATGCTAATGGAAATCCCAAATGTCACTGGCTTACCCCTGCAGGAAAATGCACCCCACCACATGGAAACAACATCAACCAATCAGGAACATGTTGAGGAACATGACAATGACCCAACATGTTGATTTGACCTCCAAACTTCCTACAGCCCATTCTGATCAAGCATCAACAGGATGCAGTGGAACAAGTTGGATGGACAGAGGCCCCACTGCACAAGCCAGAGCACCCAAAGGATCCACTGCCAACATCCTGGTTCCAGACCCCATAGGACACCCTGAGAGGTCCTCTGGTCCACGCCCAATGGTTCAGAGCATTTCTGACCACATAAGGGGGACCAACACAATCTTAGACAGGTGGTCATAATGTTATGTATTAAAGTGAGAGATATGTACAAGAGAAATGATGTGAAAGCTCACAGCCCACAGACACTAAAGGTGGTGTAGCCTGAGAGTGCAGCACAGCGTGTCTTCCACACCCGTTTTGCATAATGTTGTATATGTTAAAATAAGACCAAAGATGGATCGGTTTCATCTTCCACATCCGATAGTCAGAGAAACCAGCATTAGAAACTGTTTTTTTTTTTTAAAAAGCACGCATGACTGAGTTTTATCCAATCACAACTTCATCTTCTATCTGTGATCAGTAGACCTGCTCCGAGTAGCCTAGCAACACTTCAAGTGTTTATGAAAAGTGGTTTTATTTGAACTCAGTATCTGCAGCTTCTGCATTTCTCCTCTGTGGTCAAGTATCTTATGATCTTAAAAAAAAGAGAGATATGGTACCTAAAAGTCTCCTTCTATTCGCCACCATATGAAAAGAGTGATAACATGCTTAAAAGAGCATGCAATTAGTCACTACTGTACTAATCCCACACTGCATGTATTAACGGTGCCAGTTATTAGAGTAATTAATGAAGTGGTGGAGGGAGACCTTTACAGCGAATGAGTCAGATTCATTCATTTGTCATATCCGCTCACTTCTGCAGAATCAGCCACTGTCTTACTATCGAAACACAGGAAGCAGTTTGTGGTGAGCTGTGTTCCTGCTTCCAGCTGGGTGTAAAACCATGAACAGAAACATTTAAGTGAAGGTGTGATCAAGTTCTCATGGTTTCGCTTGCATGAGATCACTCTCTGTAAAAGCACTGCACTTTGAAGCAGATTTTGGCTGTTTGACACGTTCACTGATTCTCCGTGTATCCAGGGGTGATCAATATGCTGGTAAATATAATAAATATTATTTCTGATTGCACAGAAATGCAAAGTGTAAGTAATACAACACATGTGATTACATACATATTCAAATGTAGCCTTTGTGACACTGTGCCACATGTGCCTCCTTACAGGATGCTCCCACCCTAAATCTAACATTACACCCACTTCAGCTCTTCATTTGATTCATCAGCAACAAATACTCAGACAGAACAACATGCTACTGTATTAAAAGTTAAATTCTCTATACATGAAAGGATTTGAGAGCAATCATATGCTGTACTGGGTCTATACAGTATATTGGGGCAAAGGTTTTCTGTACTGCAATACCATTTTCAGCCACATGATGACAACATATAATCTGGTTTGTGCTTTTGG